>QLNU02005354.1:0-12194 GCA_006491805.2 Dysdera silvatica | reverse complement strand
TACCTATCTCTGCCTTATGACTGTCCTATTACATTGCAGATTTCAGTAGTCTTTACAAACACAGTAACTTAAATTTTAAAGCAAAATATTAATTTAAGTTGTAAATTAATGCTTGTTGTCTATTTTGTTCATTTTAATTTCTTTAAAATATTAGTTACATCATTGCATATGTTTGCTGTGAGAAATAAGATAATTTTCCTTTTCTTAATTATTTTTATGTAGCCACTTTTTTATCACATACTGACACTTTGCGAAGAAGAAAATTTCAAACGTTACTATACTAAAATCGCCGATTATATGTGACAACTGCTCTTGTATTGGCTGGGGAAAAGGAAAATTCAGGGGCGTTGGCTTTCAAAGTAAAATTACCGAATAAACGATCAAAAACATTTACACCGCATCTAAAACAAACGTCTAAAACCGTCACCTAAAACAAGGTATTTCTTCCCAAATGGAAGAGGTTGTTTATTCAAAGTTTAATTTATATGAAGAGGAGGGTGGTTATGATAAAATTTCCGAAATTTTGTTTTATCGGAAATGACTGAACTTTAATGTCTCTGACTTAGCTCGTAATTTTTTTCTAGTGTTATCAATAACCGCGGTATTTGGAAGTAATATGCATCTGAATTGTTTTGTATCCGAAAGTATGTTGCGTAATATTGAAAGAAAGAGAGAGAGAGAAGGGAAGAATTCCAATGGAGAGAGAATGTGTGAAATCCCATCCTCTCCTGAAAATGTTAATATATATAATTCTACATTTTTGGGAGATTATTTTTAGCGAAAAAGTTATATCATTACAATTCCTATAATTTCAAATCTGTTTGTAAAGTATATAAGATATATTTTCGGTGTGGGAAAACTTTATGTGAAAATCTCGTTTTATATACTTAAAAGGTTTCCGTCCTATGCGTGTGTGTAAAAACACACGTAAAATTATGAACCTGATCACCACTTATTCAACTGGGGAAAAAAGGTGTGCACATAAATAACATGTTTTACATTTACGAAAATATCAGCTTCACCCAGTTGTTAGAAAGCCGCATTTTGTGGCCAAAATAATCCATGCCATCCATTTTGTAGATTTATACAAATTCTTTACTATGTGAAAAACCGTCTGTAAAGTCTCGTTCTTGTTTAGTATTTATTCAATGTATAAAAAATAGCAATCTAATTAATAATGCGTATTATGTTTCTGAAAATATCGGGTTTTTTCAGCAGATGGAGAAACGTTAAATGCGCTTTCCCACTAAAAAATTTCATGCTTGCAACGTGCAATCTTTATCCCTCTTTATAATATGTATTCCTATGTTACAAGATCTCAATAAACAAAGAAAGCCTTGTTTTAAAAATATTGATTCGTGTCTTATTTCAGCATTGTACTCCCATCCGAAGGTTTATTTCTGATTTTGATCTTTGAAACTTTCGTTTAAAGAAATTTTATCTTAGTTTATAGTTAAGAAAATTTTCCTGCTCAGATTTTTTTAAAAGACGTGGATTTTTCTATCCATTTTTCAAAATAACATTATTTTTACTCTTTGTTTAAAAATAAATTTTGGAATTCATTCGTCATAAAAATTTTTTTTGCTTAGATCAGGAAAAAAACAACTAATGAACCCACGGGAGAACCTAGTTAAAACCGATTATATGTAAATGCATAAAAAACCACCTGAAATTAACACTAATCTATAGGGAAATATCATATTCCATTTAAAAATGCGATAAAAACATGATCTAAAGATTAGACATTGGGAAATATTTCAGTAATCAAAAAAATAGAAGGAAAAAAAAGAAGAAAAGCAAAGACGAAAAAAGAAAAAACACAAAACTTCAAAAAATAACGAGTGTAGAAAAATAGAAAAAATGAAAAATGAAAAAAACGGAAAAATGAAAAAAATGGGAAAAGAAAAAAAATTGAAAAAAAAAGAAAAAGGAAAAAAATGTACAAAACATAAAAAATTATAAAAGTTTAAAAAAAAAAAGAGAAATTTTGTAACAAAAAAATATGGATAAAAAAAAAGTCGCCAAATTCTGGAGTTGGGTGAAAAAACGCGCCAAATTTTCCTACGATCATGTGGCCATCCGCACTATCGGATACCGTCAACCCTGCCAGTTACGCTTTTACTTTAACATAGGCGGGGCACAATGTTTCGAAAGGCCCTATGATCATGGTGATATTTGGCGTAATTTTTCACCCGCTTGAGTATTTGGAAACTTTTTGTCCATGTTTCTTTTTGTACAAACTTTCTCTCTGTCTTTTTATAAAACTTTTATAATTTTCTTCAGTTTTGTAAATTTTTTACTTTCATATTTTTTTTAATTTTTTCCTTTTTCTCCCACTTTTTATTCTTTTGATGACTTGATGTTGCACTTCGTGTATTTTCAAGTTTACCCCCTGAACTCGAGGTTGTATACACATCAATTATTATAACACTCAATAACGAGGTAAGATACATTTTATTTTCTCACAGGTTTGAGTCGAGTAAAAGTAGCACAAATTTATGGCCAAACTCCCATTCATGTTTGGCCAAACTTTATTTTTTTTTCGTTGTTTACATACGTAGATTTCTTGTTCTCTGAGAGGAAACCAAAAATCATGTGTTTAGCCGATGCAAACTTGGGACAAAGTGGCATGGGATGGAGTAAATTTCCCCAATAGTTACCATCAGGAATAATTTCTTTCATCAGTAGGAAGCGATTTTCGAAAGGATTTTTGGATCGAAAGGAATGCAGATGAAATAAGAAGGAGCGGAATACATTGAGAGAGTGCTGGGCAGCTTAGGTCAAGTTTCTTCAAAGCGCGATCAATAACGCCAGGATTGTAACCACGATCCCGAGCGATGTTATGGATATGGTTGAGTTCGATGTGGAGTAAAGCGTTGGAAGATGGGAATTTCAAAGCATGTAAAACCAACCAGCAGAAATTGCTCATCATCTGTCTTTGCGCATGGGCGGATGCAGCATGCGGTGGGAGGATAACAGCAGAATGTTTCAGATACACACTAGTTTGAAAATCAGACGGCGATCTGTGAATAAAAACATCGAAGAAATGTAACTAACCGTTATTTTCCTCTTCAAAGGTGAATTGTATACAGGGGTTGACCAAAATGCAATAAGGATTTCTGAAAGATCTAAAAAGTAGCTTGTATGGCATGCTGCATCTGCCCATCTACTTAGCCAGAAGGTGAATACGTTCTAGTGGTCGGTTTTCCGTGTTTTGAAATTCCCACCTTCCGACATAATACGCAACATCGACTCAAACATATCCGTGACATCGCTCGGGATCGTGGTTACAATCCCAGCATTATTGATCGCGCTTTGAAGGAACTTACTAATCCTAAGCTGTCAAGCACTCTCTCTATAGATTCCGCTACTTCTTATCCCACTTGTATTCCTTTATTTCCAAAAATATCTTCCAAATCGCTTTCATCCTCTGTAAATTTAATTTTCAGATCGCTTTTATCCCAATCAAAGGTGCTATTTCAGCTCTGAAGAACAAAGCTGACATGCTTTTGAAATGGCCATGAGCCGTTAAATACAATTAACTGCGATTATGTTGTTTTATAGTTTATTTACGCGCAGTGTGTCCTAGGTTGCAGTATACGTTTTAATGAGTTAGTTCTCACAATTTCCCATTTTTTCCTAAATTTAAGACCATTAATTTACATGCTATATATATATTAGTATAATAAAATAGTGTAAAATCTACATTTTTAATTTTTTTTTCGATTATGTAAATTAAATAGAGAAACCACCATGTCTCAACTATTAGCCTCATTCTCGCGAGAGCCGAGATAGAGAGGTTCTAATGTGCACAACTAATTTGCAAACAGCATGAAATATAATTTGGCATAAATATTATTAGACAATATATTTTGAAATCGACTGAAAATTAGATTTAGCATATTCACTCACCCACTTCGTTTCTAATTAATTAAAATTTATTTTATGGAAATGATATTTTAGGAATGATTTTTAGTGCGTATATCTTATTATGTTGTAAATTTTGATGTTGGAAAGATGTAATTAGGAAGGTGTATAGATTCTAGCCGAGCGCATACACTAACACTGCACTAACACTGTATATGAATTTAGTTCACATCAACTCAATGATGAAAGAGTACTTTCCGTGTATTAAACTCACGTTGCAGGTTACTTCTTTTGACATCAAATGTTCACTGTTTTAAACTTCTATGAATTTCCAAACACTTAAATTAAACTAAGGCTTTTTGCTATCTGAAAATACATCATTCTAATCTTTGTAATAGCGAAAATTTTCATATAAAAGTAGCTTATGTCTTTAATCCTTTTCTGAAATTATTCTAAGCACAAAAATTGAGATTTTAAAGTAAAATAAAGCTTTTAATGCAATTTTTTGTATCATCAACATTTGAAATTTTAACCTTTCTTTCTACTACAATCCAGAAAAATACCTTGTGTATTGTTCGTTCAATCAACCTATTTTTTAGAAAATTAATATGCGCGAGTTGCTTTTATTTACTTACCCTGCATTATTTGTGCGGTTACATACACCCACAACAGGTCATGCGTATCCTGTTGGTCATTAAGGAGGGGGACCCCATGAATATCGTGGCCTTCGTACTATTGCTTATTTATACGCAGTCAAGTTTCTGGATTTCGAAATGTAAACATTTCGATGGTGGTGGATTAACCTCTGTAAATACAGGATTTAGGTTACGAGGCGCCCTGGGTACAACAATTTTTGAAGCACTCTCTATTGGCGTAACTATTGGGCTAACCTTCATAGAAAAAAATTAGCAACTCTAGACTTCGAAGCTAGTTATGCATATGCCCCGCTCCCGCTTCATTAGCAGAAAGAAATAAAATTCTCTCTTTCCTTCCTCTCAAATGCGACGAAAACTGCGCTGGATGTAGAGGGCGACATTCATGATTACCTTATGTGCATTATTATCAGGTATAATAAAGGTATTTAGTAAAATAATTTTAGCTTATTTGACTCGAAACTGTTTATTTCGTTACGATGTTCAATGGAGGCAGAGCAGTTGAACTGACGATTTTTGCAGAATTTAAATGTGGAGAAAAAGTGTGAACGACGCTTTCTCAGGAAGTGCGGAACGACATAATTTTACGTTAGGTAAATTATAATTAAAAGAAAAGGTTTGCCGCTTTTTGCGTTTCTAAACATTTGACGCCCTATCCACTTGCCCAACGTGCCCATTTATAAATACGGACCTTCCTGAGCGTAGTAGCTGTCCCTACTAGCATCTGCTCATGGGCCCTGATGAAGTAGGGGGCCCCTTAGGTTTTAACAACTTTTGCTATATTACGGTAACTACATTTTACTTACTTTTGGGACTCTCCAATTACTGCACTAATATATATATATAAAATCATATTCAACCATTATCTATCCACTGCTGGATGAAGGTCTCTCCAAATGCTTTCCACACAAGTCTATCCTGAGCAATTCGCTTCCACGTCACCCCAACCTGTTTTCTTATTTCATCCACCCATCTAGTTTGAGGACGTTTTCTAGGTCTTCGGTGGTCTCTTGGAATCCAGTTCAGAATTTCTGTTGTCCATCGTTGATCAGTTCTTCTTGCAATATGCCCAGCCCATCGCCATTTCAGCCCTTTTACTTTAACAATGATGTCCTCTACTCTAGTTTGCTCTCTCACCCAAGTGTTTCTTTTTCGATCTCTCCTAGTTATTCCAAGCATGCACCTCTCCATGCTCCTTTGCGTTGTCTGTAACTTTCGTATTGCTCCAACTGTTAGACTCCATGTCTCTGATCCATAAGAGAGGACTGGCAATACACACTGGTTGAAGACCTTTCTTTTTAGACACAAAGGCAATTTCCCCTTCAGGATAAAACTGTTTCTTCCAAATGCACTCCAGCCAAGTTTAATACGTCTGTTGAGTTCTTTCATAATGTTGCCATCCATTGAAATCAGCTGGCCAAGGTAAATATATGAATCAGCAATTTCTAGCTCAGTGTTGTCAACTTGTATTTTTGTTTCCTCTACAAAATTATTGAACATGATCTTAGTTTTTTGTAGGTTCATCTTGAGTCCAACTTCTTTACTTCTAGTTGAGAGCTCTTGTACCATGTCTTGGAGTTCTGATGGGTTCGTTGAAAAAATAACAATGTCATCAGCAAACCGCAGATGATTTAAATATTCACCATTTATTTTTATTCCCTTGTTATTCCAATTTATCAGCTGAAAAATCATCTGTAAAGCTGAAGTAAAAAGTTTTGGAGAAATGGTATCTCCCTGCCTCACACCTTTACCAATTTTGATAGTTTTGGTATCTTTATGTAACCGAAATTTTGCACTTGCATTTTTATACACACGTTTCACCATGTCAATGTACACATCCTCAATGTCTGCTGATCTTAAAGAGTTGATGACTGCTGATGTTTTAATAGAGTCAAAGGCCTTCTCATAGTCAATAAATGCAACACACAATGGAAGTTCATATTCATGTGTTCTTTCAATTAATTCTCTTAATACTTGAATATGGTCCACTGTACTGAATCCACTTCGAAATCCAGCTTGTTCTCTTGGTTGAGCTGCATCTAATTTTTTCTGCAGGCGATGTGTTAGCACTTTTGTGAAGATTTTATAAATAGCAGGTAACAAGCTAATTGGTCGGTAATTTTTCAAATCCTCTTTATCACCTTTTTTATGCAAAAGAATTACTGTTGCAGAATCCCATTGGTTTGGTATGTTACCGCTGTTAAGACATTTGGTAAAGAATTTTGCAAGTATGTCTTCTACATATTCTCCAGCTTCTTTTAGGATATCTAATGTAATACCATCATCACCAGGGGCTCTTCCTTTCTTCATATTTTTTATTGCAAATGAAACTTCTTCTTTTAAGATTTTAGGAGCTGTTCCTTCGACTATTTCAGCGTCTTCGTTTAATTCACTGTTTCGGCCCTGCGGTGGCGCAGTGTGGTAACGCGTTCTCCTATTGCGCGGCTAATCCGGGTTCGACTCCCAGCAGTGCAAAAAGAACGCTTACTCAGAGATCTCATAAAGATCGCACTGCTCACTGTAGTCCGGGGTTTGGTTCCCTAGGCCTTAAGAGGTTCGGATTCCTCGGAAAACAGTAGGTCCCGGCGCAGCATGACCACTGTAGTCTTTGAGCCCATGAGGTATTTAAGTGCATTTTATATCTCACCATTCGAGGATCACTATGTATATATATATTTAATCCCAAAGACGGATCCTGAAAATATTTTTGTGTGGGCAAGCAAAATTAATATGGAGACCTAAGGAAAAAATGTCAATAAATTCGGATCCGAGGGGCGCACCCGTCGAGCTGCCTTTGTTCAGTCCTAATATTTATTGCTAATACAGTAGTGCGGCCCGAGGACCTACAAGTATAAGCAAAATTAAACGTTGGGCTGAAAAAGGTTGAAGACCACTGCTTTACGTGATGTGCTAACCACGCACTGCAATTTCACCCACAACCGTTGGGTTGCTTCGAGTTGCACTCAGTAAGTTCAAGATCGGCGGTGGTTACCGCTATCTGTTGGTATGGAAAGGTCTCATGCACATAAGAGCAATCCCAGGGGGAAAATGAAGTCGTCATAAAAAGAGGTGGCCGTTTTGTTGTGGTCAGTATAAAGAGTCCATTCATTAAAAGCGTTGCTTCTAAAAGACAGGAATTAGTATTGAGGGAAATTTTCATGAAATCGCCGAAAAGATTTATACTCGAGGGTGGGTGGTAGGAGATAAGGAGGAGGGGACATCCGAAATCTAGTGTCCCTCCTAAGGCATAGAAAGAAACATCGTTCTTTTATATGCTGAATCGAAAATTTTAAGGGATCAGACGTTTCTCCATTAAAAAAACTGCAATCTTTCTATTAAAGAATTCCATCAAATCGTTCTCGTCAAGAGAGCGAGCGGTCTCCCTCTCCCCTTTGAATTGAAATTTTGAAACATTCCGTATAATTGTCCCTTAAAAATCGGAAAGCTTAAGAATTTCATCGTCAAATAAAATAAATGTGCTCATTAAAACAACGATATTTTATCTTTTAATAAAGCATGCAAAGCAAACATAAATGAATATAGCACCCCCTACCACATTACCCCCACAACTTTATCTAGGACTTAAGGGAGAGGATAGATGGAATCACGATGTGGGGGAAGGAAACATAAAACGCAATGCACTCAAGGCGGCTGTCATCCTAAATCCGGGTCTGCTGGTAGGAAAAAACTTCCCAAAATATTAATGACCAAAAAAAAAATAATAAATAAATAAATCACGCAACAGGACAAAATGTTTTTCAAACCAAATTATAAACGTGTATTTTAGCCCAAAATATTTGTTCAGATAAACACAATTTCAGAACTCTCTTTGATTAGCATTTGCACGAGAATGGCATATTTACTTATCGTAATAGGCTATTGATAACTATTGATTACGTTTCGCAAATGGTGTTCTTTGCCACATACACTGTAGATATATGAAAAGGCCTAAGTCATAAACTTAAAAGCACGTAATATTTTGAAGGATAGAAAGGTACATCGTCCTCTTATATGCTAAATAGAAAACTTTAAGGAGGCAGATATTCGTTCCATTAATAAAAAATAGAAAGATTTCTAATATAGAATTCCATCAAATCATCCTCACTAAGAGACAACGCGCTCACCTTTTACCCTTAAATTGAAATTTACAGCCGATATTAACCCCGAATTTAACACTGAAAGTAATTTTTTTTTCGAAAAGGTTATTTTTGCACTAAAAATTTCGATAACATTATCTTTTGCATTTACTAATCGGGCCTTTCTGAAAAAATGGTACGAGAATAGCTTTTTAAGAATTATTTAAAAGGGAGTACCAAGTAGCAGTATAATAATGCATGTAAAACTCATCATCATATATTTGGAGGAGTTTTTGAATTACTTAATTTCAGACATACTATTGCGAGTGCAGAACTTCTTTTCAAAAGCTGTAAACTATTAATAATGATAATAATAATAAGGAAATTAAGTACATAAGACGAGATTTTCGATATGATTTCTTATTATACATCACGTAATTTGAATCTTGAATTTAATAAAATAGACGAGAGAAAATATGCTGTCCAGTTGCATACATCACAATCCTGAAATTTTCACGCTCTCTAATCAAGATGAAAAGTAAAGAATATGTTTTAAAAGATCAAAACTCACGTGTTTGAACTTACTGCTTGGAAATCCATACGACTGTAAAAAGATACATTGTAAAAGTTGAAGTTCTTGATGATGTCATGTTTATGATTTATTCTATGAAATTAACAATTACATTTCTGTAAGACTTACAAACCAAAATGTTATTACAGGTATCTTCATTCTTATTCTTCTTATTATGATTCTTTAACATTTCTGATTAAAAAATTAAATAATGCACAAGAGGGAGAGACAAACGGAGTTTTTTCTGTGTATTAATTCTAATTTTCCATCTACGGTTTTGTGGCTAATTTTTTTATGCTTTCCTCATTTCTTTTTCCTTTTTGAGTTTCCTAATATGTCGCGGATTGGCTGTTGTGGGACTTTAGTGATCGTCAACGAACCGCTGGAATAAAATAAAACATTGCAAATACGAAATAATAACCCCGCACGGAAACAAAACCGACATCCAGTATCAATCTGGAGTAAGGGCTAAAAGGCAAATATCATAAAAGAGCTATAGATTCCTTTTTCTTATCTTATTAGAGACTTGAAATGCAGAATGTTTTACGACTATTGAATTAATTCAGAGCACTGTAGCTTCGATTCAGCGTATGAGGGAAACGCTGTACTGCTATTTTAGTTTAATGTTTACATGAAAACAACGCGTTACAAGGGTATAAATCAAAATCATACTGAAATATGTATTGAAAGCAAAGAACATTTATTCTATTTTTCTTGCTTAAATTATGGCTGAGAATTAGCACTTGTTCCATTACTACATTTCAAAGTAGCATTGTTTATGTTCAATTCTTTCATGAAGCATTGAATATTGATTAGTTGGTGGAATATTTAGGGCGCAAGGCTAATGCGATACATCAAATAGTGGCGAGTTGGCTGAACGCTTAAGACACAAGGACAATGATATACATTGAATACTGCGAGTTGGTCGAGTACTTATGACGCAAGAACATCAAGAAATAGTGAATAATACTATACATACAATACTTATATTAACCCTTTTGAACGTTTACATAAACAAACGTATTTTGGTATGAAATCTGCTTAATGTGCGGTTTTTTCATACATTAAGCAAAAATTCGAAAAAAAATCGTGATAATTTAATAGTATGCAACCAATTTGAATGAAATTTGGTGGTAATCTTTATTGTATATTATATAACTAAAAAACATAATAACGTGTGCCACAAAATATTTACATTTCGCATTTTCTATACAAATATAAATAATTAAGAAAAAGGTGTCAAGAGAAAATGGAAAATCGTGTTATATAAGTTATTAACATGCTTTTATGTAAAGTCCTGTAACAATGTCATGTAAAGTCCTACAACAATGTGATATAAAGTACTGCAGGAATGTTAAGTAATCTTTCGTAACTCTTCCATATAGAGTATCACAATAAGACAAAATTAATATTATAAGCCGATTATAACGTGGACTTTGGCATAAATCTATGTATAAGTGCTACATCAAATCACCTTGCATATCACAATAGTATCACACCGAGGGAGAGACAATTTGAATAAGACAGATAATTGAGAAAGATGGCTACCTAAGGCGGTGCTGTAATCCTATACAGTGTACAACAGTGTCATATAAATCATCATAACCATGATATATGTGACCTATCATATAGAACTTTGTTAAACAAATCCAATGGTACATATTTTTGAGTACATTAAAAAGTTTGTAGAAAGCGTATTTCTGTGTATTTTCATATTTTACCTCGTAGATGTGTTCAAATGTCTAATACATTTTCCATATGATCGCTTGAAACAAACATGAGAAAGTAATTAATTAAAAATGTAATGGGCAAGGTGGGTAGAATTTTATTTCAAAAAGGCCTGGATTTTTTATTGCGGAAATACAAACGTAAATACTAAATTCATAAATGTGAAATATGGCCATGGTAATGTATCTTTGATGCAATATTAATACATGTTTATGTGCGAAAAGTAAAAGGCTTGTAAAAGAGCAAAATAGAACAACAAAAATGAGTCTTTTGGGAAAAAAATCGTAGCTATCGTTAAATTTAAATTTAAGCCCAAAATAATTGACTGACAACACTTTTTGAAGGGAGCAATAAGTACATGCCGGGAAGTGGGGAAATCCAATCTGCTAAGTCACGTTATTTTGGGTCTTCATATCTCTGGTTCTTTTTCCAATAGAATGCTGAAATTTTGTGTCTTCACCTACTGAAGTATGGGAAGCATTTCACTTATTAGACATTTTTGTGTACAGAGACCATACAACAATTTAAATTTTGTATTCCTTCACAAAATAATCCTCTGCAATTTTAATCAATTTCATAAAATTCTGCACCTTTTTTTTACGCCACTTTCCAATTTTATCACATATGTCTAGGCTCGGTATTTAAGGATTTAGAGGGGCAGTCAAGGTTTCTGGGACACCCTGTGTAGCATCAAATTAGACTCAGCTATATAGCATCAAGTTAGCCTCAGCTATATAGAATCAAGTTAGCCTCAGCTATATAGTATCTAGTTAGCCTCAACTATATAGCATTCTAAGCCTCAGCTATATAGCTTCAAGTTAGGTAAGTGAATTTCATTCCGCGTGCCGCCAATGTTGTGGATGTATACTTTGAAAGGGAAAAGAAGTTCATTTGGTTAGAAATTTATTGCAGCCACTGTCAAACAAAAGCCGGACAACCAGGTTAACCAAATTATCATTTATTTAAAATATGTTAACCTTATTTGTGTTCTGAGGCTACTGTGCCTATGAGGCCTCTTAACTAGTGTTGCTGACTCTCATCTGTTCACAGCAGGGGTTCTCAAACTTTTCCTTCCACGTACTCTTTCGTCCTGCCCGAGTATGTTGGCGTACGTCCAGAGAAGAATGCGATTTGAAATGTATGGATGCCTTAGAATAGGTAACAGAAAAGTAATATTTCTTTATAATTTTTATCAACGCATATACTGTTAAAAATTTCCGCATTAGTTGTTGCCAAAATATGGTGAAAATATAGGAATTTCACCAAAATTTGGTTCACTTGAAAATTCAAAAGTACCGC
>QLNU02005337.1:30320-50857 GCA_006491805.2 Dysdera silvatica | reverse complement strand
TAACAGGTTCCTACAACCCCCTATCAAACCCCCTTCTACATATTCCTGTGGATTTGTGTTAAAACGAATCAATTCCCCCAGTAGAGCACGATTTTCTTCAATAGTTTGTACCGTAAATTGCTTAGTTTGAAATTCCGTATCATTTTGGGTGAGTTTTGTGTTTGGAAAATGAAAAACTTTCGGGTTATTGTTTATTTAAATTGTTTTCTGAATTTGTGCTGGCCGGCTAAAAATTTTACATTTTGATTTTTAAAAACACTTTCGGTCCTGTTGGACTCATTTCGTCCGAATATGCGATTTGTTATATTACGCCTAACTGAAGGTTAAAGATAAAACATGTAATAATTTTATATGTAACATTATGTAATGGTTGATTTAACTAAAATATTTTTTCACCATATTATATATATATATTATACGAATTTATAATATTTTTTCACTATATTATAAATTCGTATATTTATAGTTAAGATTTATTTATTTTAATAAACCAATTATTATTTATGTATAAGAATAATACTTATACATTATATTTTATTCGTATATTCCAAAGTTTCGCAGTGTTTTTTAAAAATACATCAAGCATAATATTAATGTTATAGATATGAATGTCTTTCTCGAAACTATAATTTCATGTCTGCACAATTCAATAAATTACTCGGACAGATAATCACTCACCTGAATAATGTTCATTCATCCTCTGTATTTCTGTTGAATTAATTCTTTAGTATTATAAAAAGAATCGTGGCAGAACGTTAGCGAATTTCTGTTGAAATAACCAAAATACGTTTAGTGTACAAATAAGTTTTCGGAAGGAATGTCCATTCCCTTTAAGCAGCTGTTCTATGCTGGTTTTATGTTTCTTTTGATTACTACACGAGTTTGTCGCACCTGCAACCTTGGCCTTTTGCAATTTAAATGTAGAAGTAGTTGTAGAACGACCACTGGCATACACGCGGGGTGCTGATGGGGTTTATAGCCCCCCGTAGCAATGAAATTTTGTATATTTAACATAGGAATATGTGAGCTATAACTCCCCCATTGAGAATATAAACCTCTTACGAACTTTCTGCGTACGCCTATGAGAATGACGGGGGGTCTCAGTCAAAAACAATGGTTATATCTATTTGATCACTTTCATTTTGGGGATTGCACTTTTTTTTATTAAATCTCATTCTGTATTTATCATTAATATCGTCATTTGATTTGTTACAGAAAATTCAAATATTTATTCCACATCGGTTTAGCGCATACATAGAGTTATATAGGCCTGTGGGGTCCAAGCTATCCAATAATTTGAAATAAAGTGCAATTTTATATAAACTATAAACAGGGTTGGCAAGTTTCTGACGCGTGACTATTTTTACCGGGTTTACCAATGGTTTAAACCTTCACTTCAAAAACCTCTGTGTCAAACATGTCGAAATCCGTCCAAACGCCAAAATTTAATGATTATAATAAAGCATCTAGTGAAATATATAAAGATGTATAAACTAAGCAGACAACCCATAGGAAATTACCTCAAAAATTTTATTTTCATTTTGCTGTGCAATTCGAAATATCCATGAGAAACTACTCTAAATGCATGTTGTTTCAAAACCTGCTCAAAATATTCAATGACCATATTAAAAAATGTTGCATTTGATTAAATATATAAACTATAACAATGTATGTATATAAGGTGAGGCAGAAAGGATATGCGTTTTTTAAAAAATCACAATATCGTTAATTTTTTCTTAAAAAGAAATTTATTGACATACTTGAGTTCGTACTGAAATAGCATTTGACAAAATTAAGTGTGGAGAATAATATCTCCCATGTGGTGTCCTTTATCACTGATGCATTTCTGAAAGAGTTCTTGGAAGTTACACGGCTTATCCTCGCTTTCCACATTTTTCTAGACGTAAGTACCGTTCGTGTAGCCTCCGACGGTCGTTTGCTCATTTGTTGCGTACGTCGTGCACGAAGTGCTGAAACCTAACGTAGGATAGTGTTACGTGCGGGAAAAACTTGCTTTCTATAGATATTGAGAAATCGACGAAACTCACGCTGTACTGCCGTGATAGATCCGTTATTCTTGACGAAAGAGTCGTACGCGAAAACGCGGTGTTCTATCGTTCACGGCTTTACGGCGTCAATTAAAAAAAGTACTAAGACTTCACAAACCTAACACCACCTACCACGCATCTCTCACTTCACCTGTTGGTGAGTCCTAGCCATTTCGGAAACGTCCGTCCTTTCTGCCTCACTCTATATAAAACATATTACAATCTATACAACCCAAGGCCCCGTTACGACAAAATGTAGCCCGGAGCTATGCCATTATCATGTGGCCCCCATCAGACACGGATTTAAGAGGGTGGCCCATTGGGCCCAGGACCCTCTCTTATTCGTCAAATGTAACCTTACTTTTATGAGAAGCAAAGCAGAAAACCAAGTTTGGGCCCCGTCCTTTTAAGGGTTTGTATCCTCCACTGACCCCTATGATAATGCTTAAAAATAAGCAAAACAGGGTAGGTTATGCAAAACGAATAAAATATATTTCGAGAAAGAAATTTAAAATCTACAAGATGTTGTGTCGCAAAAATAATTTAAAATTATTTTTTTAATAAATCATAGAAATGTATAGACCACCAGCAGCTACTTCATTTTCCACTTCGTTTAACGTAGTACAAAAAAAACGTGAAACAAAATATTTATATATATTATACTTTGTGTTCAATTTCTGTAGAGTATCATTACATCTTCCATGGCAAGCGACCACCAGATGAAAATTGAAGTTTATAATTCCATACCTGTAGTGATCCCGCCTGGTTAATATCGGAATGTTTTATGTGATTCATCTCTACAGTCTCTGAGATAACGAAACCTGCATCAAATACTCCTGTTTTCAACGGTTTTTCGGCTAATTGGACTTCCATAGTGCAACACTATAACCATCCCCGTCATCAAATGTTTTGTTGAACAATGAACTCATTCAAACGATGTAACAATTTTATTTTTCAGCCTTGGACTGGAGTAAAGTAATTATAAACACATAATAAATTATAAATATTTTTGTTCATCGTACAGACCAGACAATAAATTCTGTTTAGCTCACGGCACTTCAACTGATTTCGAACCAGTTTCATCAAACGTAGTATTGATGTATTTACAGGCTGCAGATTCCCGCCCGTTTTTATTTATTTTGTAGCTAATTAAGTAATTAATTATATAATTATTCCATCACCCTTTTGTATTTATGTATTATTCATTATAACTAATTGTGTATTCTTATTCATCATGAATTACCATCATAAATCTGGCACATCCAAAAGAAGAGAACAAAATGCAAAAGAAAGAATCTGTTAAAGGTCGAATAACTCTTCAAAATTTAGAGGTCACCATTTCTCCTCGTTTACCTGAAAATCAAACTGGAAATATTTCAATTAAAGAAGACAGCAATAATAATGAAAGCGGTTCTTGTGCATCAAGCGCATTTGACTATGGAATTGAACACTCTGCTGAATCTAAATCATCAAAACCAAGCTCATCTGGAGCTGTAAGAGGAAATAAATTTCATGCAACTGAACTGTGTTTTGCTTCTTGCTTAAAGGGAATAACATCTTCAACGTCCGAAAATGAGTAAAATAATTTGATAATGGTTTTCTAAAATCGTAGTTCGCTACCGACGAAATAGAAGACGCTGTTTGACAAGAACCAGACCCATACCAAGCGATTTTTCTTCCTGACCATGCCGGAATGAAATTTAATTTTTATGCGCTGAATTGTCGTTCAAGGAACGATGAAGTAGTGCCTCGGGTCTGGTTAGTTTGGAGTAAAATCAAAAAAGCTTTATTTTGCTTTCCATGTCGTCTATTTTTCAAATTATCTGAACAGCAGTGG
The DNA here is from genome assembly GCA_006491805.2 of Dysdera silvatica. Taxonomy (NCBI): domain Eukaryota; kingdom Metazoa; phylum Arthropoda; class Arachnida; order Araneae; family Dysderidae; genus Dysdera; species Dysdera silvatica. The sequence continues at coordinate 46,972 of QLNU02005337.1, read as the reverse complement.
TCTATTTTTGCTTCAGGAATTGGATGGGGACCTTCCAAGCGCTATAGAAAGTTATGTAATAGAATAGCTGATAATGAAAGCAGCAGCAATCACAAAGTGTGTCATATACAATGGCAAAGTTTACAGAGCAATTTAAACAAAAACACGACAGTGAATTGCTTGTTATTGCACAAAATAAAAAGCAAAATACAAGTATGTAAAGACTTACTACGGCGATTTCTGGACGTAATTTTGTTTCTTTCTGAACGTGGATTAGCTTTCAGGGGAGCAACAACTTGATTGGTGATCGAAGAAATGGAAATTTATTAGGGATGCTGGAAATCATAAGCTATTATGATCTGCTCCTTGGTGAGCACTTGAAAAATATGAAGGAATCAAAAATTCAAGGCACAAGAATGCAGGTTCGTTATTTGTCGGCCGAAATTCAAAATGAATTCATTTCATTCTATGCTGATAAATTCCTTAACTGCATTTTAAAGAAAGAGAAGTTGCAAAATACTTTTCTATAATTGTAGACGCAATGCCAGATTCCGCCCATATGGGGCAAACGACATTCATTTTGCGTTATGTTCTTACAAACAGAAAAACGAATGAATATGAAATATTTGAAAGTTTCATAGAATTTGTAGTTTGCATTAAGAAAACGGGAGATGTTATTGCAAGTTTGATTCTTCAAACACTTAAAAAACGAAATATCCCAATAAGTGAGCGCCATGCACAAGGATACGACAATAGCTCTAAAATGAGTGGTACATACAAGGGCGTTCAAGATCAAATTTTGCAAATGAACCCCTTGGCCATTTTCTCTCCTTGTGCATGTCACTCTCTGAGTCTCTGTGGTGTTCATGCGGCGGAATGTTGTCCTGAAGTAATAACATTTTTTGGTGTTGTACAGACACCGTATAATATATTTAGTAGCAGTCCTCAAAGATGGCAAATTTTTTTTTGCAAAAAAACACAGGTTAAAATGCTCGAACTAACAGTATAAAACCATTTGCACAAAAATTTCTTTCAATAAAGTAGTCAATCGACATGGTGATAGAATTTAATCTAACTGCAGACACTCAAAGCGATTTAAATGGTACAAAGACATATATGGAGTCATTTGAATGCCTCGTGATGGCAACAACTTGGATCAAAGTTTTGTCATCCATAAACTACCGAAGCACGGTCTGACTAGCTCGAAATTCCAGCATCGATAACGAAGTAGCAAATCTTTCCAGTCTGCTTACATATTTGAAATGATTAGAGATAGTTGGGAGGCATTCCTAAATGAATGTAAACTTGTAGCTGTAAATTTAAATATGCAAGCTAAACTTTCAGATCGTCGACAAAAAAAAAGAGGAAAATGAAATGCTGCAGAATCAACAAAACATAACCAACCGAAGTTTTCAAGTTTGGAATGTTTAATGTTCTTTTAGACAGTGCAATAGGTGGAATTACAACTCAATTTGATGCAGCGAAAAAAATAATTACTTTATTCAATGTGCTGTGCTTATTTCACGACTTAAATGAAGTAAATATTCGGGAAAATGAAAGAAAACTACAAAACAAATTTAAAGATGATGTCAGCGAGCAATTCTCTGAAGAATTAATACATCTGAAATCGATATATGATGTAAACATACAGGAAAGAAATCTTTCACGTATACATTTACTCAACAAAATAAACCATCTGAATCTTAAATCACGATTTTGCAACATAGTTATGGATTTGAGGTCGTTTTGTACAATTCCCGTGACTGTGGCTCAAGCAGAACGATCTTTTAGTGCCTATCAAGGATAAACAGTATGTTACGGTCAACTATAGGTCAAGGCCGAATTTCGCTGGGCTTATTATCGGTTGAGGCTGAGCTAGCCAGATGTTGTGGTTTTTCCCAAATAAAAGATACATTTGCAAGTCGTAAGGCTGGCAAAGCGCCTTTGTGAATTAACTTAAACCCGACACTGAATAAATTCAGCTGTCGTCCTTCCTTGTTAAACAACTATTATTTTCTTTTTACCAAATATTGCATATTTCTAATTCAATTTTCTCATTATATTAGAAAAAAAAATAGAAATATATTTCTATCGATACGCACGTGTTTGTATGTTTTTCATGGGGCCCGGGCCCGCTTTCTGAGGCATATATACAGGATTAGTTCAATCCACAGTACTAGAGAAACGTTTTTGAAATAACTATCTGTTCACTGATTGGACCAGTTTCACCAATAGGCGCTATCGAGAAACTACTAGGTTGTTTATTTTTCCGAGATAACCTTTTCATTGGTTCTATACTATCAGCAAAAGCGTAAGCCCAATTTGGCGACCTTGCAAGCTGTCTTCACCGTGTTACGAACAACGAATGTATACTTTAAAATATTCTTACGCGCGAGAATGACCAATTTATTAGAATTGGCGGCTTATCTCTATTTCTTAAATCCCTCCCTAATTAATAAATATAAAAAACCTCAGTTTTGAAATATTATGCACTAGAGAACACTTAGACATGGTCCCTTTTGCCTATCCCAAAGGTGGAAGGGAGTCGCAAGGATTGGACCTCCATCACTTAAGTTTTTAAACGCATGTTTTTTAACATGGTTAATATTCTAGATTATGGGTTGAAATAAACCTCAACCCCAGCTACTCTAGCATTCTTATAATGCTTATACATAGCCCTGTAAATTTCGAATTCAGTGATTGACCTTTTGTTTTCCTGCATACAATTAAATTTTGATTGCCGAAACTCTCTTCACTTATTAGTACACTGATAATCCCTTACAAAATGTTTGCGTACGTTACTGAAACATTTTATTTTCTTTCGCTTTACCCAATATATACACTGAGCGTAAGACACCTTAAGAATTCCACTGCACAGAGTCAATATTCCTCTTTTTATCGTACAAAAATACGTTGCCTACTAATTGCTTGTGGTGTGGTTATGACTTCACCATATATTGCCCTCTCTCATACTTCAGTCTTTATAAGAAGGCTAAATTTGAATATGATATTCAACCTTTCTTGCTTTTATCAAGTCACTACAGGATTGGGGCAGTGGGGGAAGCGTGTAGGCACCGGCTCTAATTGGAGAGATAGAAAAGATTGCCTCACATGTGACATTTTTAGGAGATTGGCTCGTATTTAGATTACAGACTGATATCTACTTTTTAATATAACTTTTTATCCCTTGAGAGAAGCAGATTCTACTCTATTTCTACTTTACAACTCCAAATATGAACGTAAAAATGTAGGACAAATGCTTTATTTCTATGGCACATCTGAACTTGTATGTGAACGAAGTTGACGCAGAATATGTAAAAGATTGACCACCACAAATTAAAATATTATTATTCATTTAACAATGGGACACCCACGAAAAAGAAATTTAATTCAAAACTGCCTAAGTATCTATCCCACCTTTCAATTGCTATACAAAATACATACACACAGATAATACACACATACATAACAATACATACAATAGTTATATATTTCTAATAAATTTGACACTCACGTTTAAAGCTGATACTAGAGTAGTTTTGCTACAAACTCGCCCCGGTGGCTTTGTGTGTTGACCATTATTTGGCCATTATATGGAGAAAGAGAACGTTGTTTCCTGTCCTCGTTCGTCTAGCAGTGAAAACATCCGACCTCAAAGGAAAAACCCTGGTTCGACTCCATGATCGTGACGACATCTCTTTTTCATTGTATATACAAAAACAAAAAAGAAAAACCTCTAGCATTAACTTTAAACGTGTGTGTCAAATTTATCAGTAATAAAAATTCCCCACGAAAATTTCACAAAAACTCATCCCGGTGGCTTTGTGTTTTCACAATTATTTGGCAATTGTACTAGCTCTGAAAATGGTAACATCTTACAGTAGTTATATACTTAGCATAAATACGTACTACTTGTTGCACCGTCAGATTTATTGACGCCCGCTTCTTCCGACATATTATACATTGCAGAATGATGGCAAAATTCTTGTACTAATTGGAAATCCTTCTTTCCGTGGAAACAACCTATGTAAATGAGAGCAGCATTTGTTAATTCCGTACTTTCACTAAATTTCTTAATCTGACATATTTGATGTATTTACCTGACTGCCTGCTACACTGTTAAAAATTTCCTCATTAGTTTTTACCAAAGCATGGCGAAAAGGTCGAAATTTCACCAAAGTTTTGTTCACTTAAAAATGCTAAATTCCACGTATTGGTGAAAGTGTGGTATTTTATAAATAATGGTTAAAAACACGGGTTTACCTATCAAATATTTTTAAAACTATGATCCCATTGAGGTCCGTAACAAAAATTTTACAGAGAGCTTCCAGATATAAGGAGCAAGTTATATAATTTTTTTGAAACTTTTTTCTTATTAATAATTATCATATTCATATTCATGTTAATAATTAAAGATTAATAATCACATTTTTAATTTTTAAATTTTTAAGTTAATTTGAAAATTCAAAAGTAACCCATCGTGTCGCATATCGTATTAAAGACTATGCTAAGGAGAATGGTTGGTATATTTGTTTTTAAAATATCGCAGTTTTTTGGAGATTTTCTTATTACATATGTGTATGCACTCATTTAAAACAAATGTGGGAAATTTCTTCTGTCATATCGTAAACGCTGTATTTTCCCACATTTTGGTAGTTTTTGTTCGTTTTTCCTTTTTCCCAGAATGTTAATGTTTTAACGAAATTTCTTTCATCTGTCTGAAATTTCTTACATATTGGCGACACTGTTCATGCAGCCGAAATTCTCTAACGCCAACGCGTCACTCCACGGGAGGATATGACGCTGTGAGCGTTGCTCTGAGGTCCATATTGGCGCATGCTCCGCTTATTTACATTTAAATATACTGTGTATTTCCCAACAACACGGTTTAGTGTTTTATTGTATTTATTTTAAAAACCATATATTACAATAAATAATAATATGGTGAGAAAAAATATCTCGCCACACTTAAGTATTGGCGTTCGACATACGTATATTGTGGCTATAACATGTCTACGAAAGATCAAGTCATAACATTTATAGAAATCAATACATTGGTTAAACGAAGCGTTTTTGCATTCTTTAATTGCATATCTCCAATAACGAAGCTGAGGGAATCCGCAAAAATACTCGATGTATATGAACTTCGGTAGATAGCTTCTCCGTATGGGCTGAAAAACATTGCTGGGCTCAAGGAAAAATGAGGGAAAATTTCTATATATGTAAAACTTCTATATATCTAGATATAAGGTAATTCAACTATATATGGATATATTTTCAAATATTATAATACCTACGCTTAACTACGGATTGCTACGGTAAACCAAGGTTTTTAAATATAAGGATATACTTCGGAAGTACAATCGAAGCTATTTACAACGAGTATGGATTAACCAAAATTTTTGCTCGTTATATCCGGGTTCAGTCAATATTCATTATAAATAATATTTCGTCCATTTTTATGTTGATATTCATCAAGAATTATACAACTCTATTTTCTGTGACCATTCGTAGTTTGAAAAAAAAAAAAAAAAACCAATAATTTGAAATATGGACTTTTTCGATTTGTCTAATAATATAATCATCTGTTTGTAGGCTTGTGCTTTTCGGCGCCAGTGCCGGAGTTACCTATGGGCTAAACAGGCCGGGGCCCATCAAGAACGCTGAAGTTTCTTGTTGTTATATAGATTTAAGCGTTATTTTAATTTTGGATTCGAAACCATAAAAATAAACATACCGTTTGAACTAGGAAAAAAACATACCATCTGAAGGCCTTCTGCTCCAAAAATATTAAGGTTTCGGCGTTTGGACAACCACTTTCTTATTTAGTCCATATGCCTACAGACGATACACTTATTGTTTGATAAGCGCGGTTTGGAAACCAATCTACAGGCATACTCCAGTTATTCCAGCAACTTGCTTTAAAGGCCCGTTTTATCTTTTCAGCATAGGACTCCTAAGAAATATTAATCGGTTACTGCACAGAGAAAAATATCTGAGATCGTTCTGTGTCTGAAACTGCAGTTTTCCAAGAAATTCGAATCCCTCTCTTGCGTAGGGAATAAAACACCTGGCCATGTTGGGCAAAAAGACGCCATATATTCGACGATACATCTGGCGTTGACTATTTAATTTTCGTTTACCCACAGAATCGATAAATTGATAACTGAAGGAATAATTAAATAAATGCGTAATAAGTTAAATAGTTTTTTATTACAAAATCAATTTCAAGAATTTGACAGAGCTAAAGAAATACTTACGTAAGGGCTAATAGTTCCTGGCGGAATGTTGCCTAACAAATAAAAACTAAAGACCTATTTCTAATTTATGTCATGAACGCTTGACGTCAACCATAACTCAGTATTTTAAATGGTGGCTTTCTCGTCACAACTACTACTACAGAACAACAAGCAGAAAACCTCAATAACCTTCAAATATAGTCTGGGGCCTACTTATACCAGCTCGCATACTGTATATATATATATAGCAAAACCTTAACGGACACTGATTCAATTCCCATTTCCAACCCCTGTACATTCCTATGTACAGGGGTTCGGGGACGCCTCGAATCGTAGAGGGTAAAGGTAAATCGTCGTAAAGGTAATATAGAATTGTCGTAAAGGTAATAAATCGAGAGTAAAGGTAAATCCTCGTTGTTTCCTCCTTATTTTAAGTAGGAAACGCTAGCTATGAAACTGCGTGTCATTTACAGTTTGATAAATATCACATTTCTCTTTCAGACGTCAAACTTCAGATTTATCGAAAGAAGAGGAACAACTTACAGAGTTCAAGAATATATAAGGCCTAACTTTAAAATTATGTCTCGAGGTTTGCGCATCTGATTTATTTAGATAGAGAAGTCTATTACAATTCGGGCTCGAGAGATTTTTCTAATTTATTTTCTGAGAAATAATTTTGAGGTGCTTTTCAGTTTCAGACCATGTCATCTGCTAACATGAGTAGAGAAGGAGGGGAAAAACAAGGCGAGGATGAAAGGGTTTACTGGATCCTATGAATATGGCAGTTTGGTCTAGAAAACAACACATTCGCAAACAGTTTGAACAATTCTTTTGCAAATGGAGAAGCTATATATCTGAGACTTTAACTTGACGTGGGAAAAAGTAACATAGAGGGCCATATTCACTTAATATGCTACTTTTGATCAGATTCTTTTTAGGGACCTCGTTATATGGTTATTGTTCAGAGTTCTAAAAATGTTGTAAATATTAATAAATAATATTCTTACTTGACGTATAATGACGCGATTGTTAAGTATAGGTTTAAAAAATTGGATGCGTTTTACTGCTCTCTTCTGGAAAGTCATGTTTCCTAGTCGTTCCAGGCGGGAGGGTGTGAGACGTCATTTCTTGGTTAGACCTGTGTAAGCGCGCTGCAATCCTAGAGCTTACGGTTCCGCTGCCTTCTATAAATCATCGCATCAGAATATGTTCTGGCTTCACAGCTGTTGTTGTGGATTGTGCTGGCTTATCTGAAAGACGGGAACAGTCGGAAGCAACACGGTTCTGACACGATGAACTAGATGATTTTAAATCGTAAAAACTGACGTGTTGGGAGGGGTGGAGGATTTTAAGTTGTATTATGCAAAAATTCGAATGTGATTAAGAGGCCATTATTCATCAAGAACATGCGAAAACATAATCGGATAATTATCTCAAAACATATCAGCATCATGTATAGTAATTTTTAAATAAACGCACCTCTCCACAAATATAAAGGTTCGTTTATCTAGAAACACTTTGTCTAGAAACTTATGATTATACGAACGACAACGTTATTTCTAGGATTTTTTCTCTTTTTTAAAACACATTATCCCGTAAAAATAAGCATTGCTGTTTGGATCATGTTTATAAAGAAACACATTACAAATAATAAGAAAATGCCTTTCGTAAAGACATTCCATGATTTTCAATAAAAAGAGCTCAAATTTGTAGGAAAATCCGAATACAGATACCGACAAATTATCTTATTTACGACATTGTCCAGCCAACAAATAAGCGCATAATTTGAGAAAGGACGATAGGTACGTTGTATTTTGTTTCATTTATGCCGCTTAAGTTACAAAATGATGTAAATTTTGGTATTTCACTTTGTTGTGATAAAAGCACACTTTCCCACAATTAAGCTAATTTAAACAATATATACAATTATAAATTAAATATGCAATTAAATTAAATATACAATTATAAATTTTATATACAATTATAAACTAAATATGCAATTAAATCAAATATGCAATTAAATTAAATATACAATTATAAATTATATATACAATCATAAATTAAATAGCATAATTAAGCTTCGTGGAATATGTTCAAAATCAGTTACAGAGCCATAGAAATTCGAAAATTTGGGACAAACCTTTGGCATACGCGGGCAGTTAAAAAGGAGTATTTATAGACTTACCACTCTACATATTCATATTTATGAAAACAAATTCGAACCGGCTTATGTATATGTATTTGCTATTTTTACAATATACAGGGTGAGTTTAATCCACCGCACCTCCGATACATTTTTGAAATTCTTATATTATTGCAAGCCTATTTGCAAATCATTGTTGGGTCAAAAACTGGAATTTTATATAGTTACTTTTTTTTCTTTTTTTTCTTTTTTTTAATTTTTTCGAGCGGAATATATATGGTGATTCAGCCAATCATGGGCTAATGGAGGCCTATCATCTTTTTAAGATTTCACGCCTACTTGACGTGACATTCGTCTTGCTGAGCCAAATTAGTATAAGATTTATTACGGCAGTATTTCGTTCCAAGAAAATAAGTTTAATTATTGGTTTTATGACTATTCAACACAGAATAGACTGAACGGAATGATTTCATATTTTTGCTAGAAACTGATTACGCGATAATAAACTACACAGAGTTGATTGAAATAAAAGTGTAATTTGCAGCATTCGCCAAGAAAGCTTGCTAAACACTTAAATGCAATTTTCTAAAGACAGCAAACCAGTTTTGCTGAAATTATTTCGGTCACGTGCGGCATTCAAAATAAAATGAATGCTTCTCTTATGCACAAACTGAATTGCAACTTTCAATGCGATTATAAAAATTAAAGTAATTTGTTTCCTGCTATAACTTTCAGAAATAAAATAAAAAGAATATAGAACTTCAATTTAACAAATAGAGAAAAAAATAACTTTACAGCTACTTCAAAATCTAATACGTTTAAATTTAACAAGTTAACGCCAGCTCTGTATTACTGAACGTATTTTAAACTTTTAGAATACACACCGCGTTCGCTTTTTCACATTTTTCGACCAACTAGCTACCTCGCCACGTGTTGCCAAAAAGGTTTCAATTAGTACTATTTTAACTACCTTTAACATTTAGTTTCCCGATTTCCAGGGAGATATAGCTCCTAATTTTAATGAGCTAAGGATTTTAATGTGTCTACATTAAGCTCAATTAAATTCGTTAGATTCGGCATGTGAGCTCCGAGGAAGTGGGGGAGGGGTTACTTGTGAGTTTTCCTGACTTTCTCAGTCTGTAATGTAAATATGAGCCAATCTCCTAAAAATTCCTCCAATGAGGCAATCTTTTCTACTTCTCCAATTACAGCCGGCGCCTACACGCTTCCCCCACCTCCCCAATCCTGTAGTGACTTGAGAAAAGCAACAAAAATTGAATATTATATTCAAATTTAGCCTTCTTATAAAGACCGAAGTATAGGAGGGGGCAACATAGGGTGAAGTCCAGGCCCCCACCACAAATAATTAATAGGCTACGTATTTTTGTACGAGAAAAAGAGGAATCTTGACTTTGTGCCAGTGGAACTCGTAACGTGTCTTATGTTCAGTGTATCTATTGGATAAAGTGAAAGAAAATACAATGTTTCAGTAACGTACGCAAACATTTTATAAGGGATTATCAGTGTACAAAGAAGTGGAGAGAGTTTCGGCAATCAAAATTTAATTGTATACAGGAAAACAAAAGGTCAATGGAGTTATGACCCCACCAACGCCACCCCCGTGTTACAACTACCAAATGTTCAGGGCCGGACATTAGCTGAAGCCATTCCTCTCTCCCCCAAAACCAAGCAGTTTTTAAACACAAAAAGATATACTACTCATGCTAGGTTATACAAAAAGTGCTCACGAACTTGTTTTACAACTTCGTAATAATTTTACAAAAGTCTCTGATTGGAGCATAGCTTGACTACCCTCTACCCAAAAAATAAAAAAATAAATAAAAAATAAATCAATAAATCAATGGCCTTCAAAACAATTGATTAGTTGTAATATCATCAACAATATAATAACAATTATCAAAACTTTATTAGGGCAAAACGTCACTGAATTCGAAATTTACAGGGCTATGTATAAGCATTATAAGAATGCTAGAGTGGCTGGGGTGAGGTTTATTTCAACCCTCAATCCAGAATATTAACCATGTTAAAAAAAAATGCGTTTTAAAACTTAAGCGATGGAGGTCAAATCCCCGCGACTCCCTTCCACCTTTGGGATATGCCAAAGGGACGATGTCTAAATGTTCTCTATTGCATAATTTTTAAAAACTGAGGTTTTTTATATTTATTAATTAAGGAGAGATTTAAAAAATAGCGATATGCCGCCAATTCTAATAAACTGATCATTCTCGCGCGTAAGAATATTGTAAATTTTATTTTCGTTGTTCATAACACGGTGAAGATAACTTGTAAAGTCGCCAAATTGGGCTTACTCTTTTGCTGATAGTATAGAACCAATGAAAAGGGTATCTCGGAAAAAATAAACAACCCAGTGATTACTCGTTAGTGCCTATTAGTGAAACTAGTCCAATCAGTGAACGAAAAGCTATTTCAAAAATGTTTCTCTAGTACTGTGGATTGAACTAATCCTGTATATATGCCTCAGAAAGCGGGCCCGGGCCCCATGAAAAACATACAAACACGTGCGTATCGATAGAAATATATTTCTATTTTTTTTTCTAATATAATGAGAAAATTGAATTAGAACGATGCACTATTTGGTAAATAGAAAATAAGAGTTGTTTAACAAGAAAGGACGACAGCAGAATTTATTCAGTCTCGGGTTTAAGTTAATTCACAAAGGCGCTTTGCGAGCCTTACGACTTGCAAATGTATCTATTATTTGGGAAAAACCACAACATCTGGCTAGCTCAGTCTCAATCGATAATAAGCCCAGCGAAATTCGGCCTTGACCTATAGTTGACCGTAACATACTGTTTATCCTTGATAGGCACTAAAAGATCGTTCTGCTTGAGCCACAGTCACGGGAATTGTACAAAACGACCTCAAATCCATAACTATGTTGCAAAATCGTGATTTAAGATTCAGATGGTTTATTTTGTTGAGTAAATGTATACGTGAAAGATTTCTTTCCTGTATGTTTACATCATATATCGATTTCAGATGTATTAATTCTTCAGAGAATTGCTCGCTGACATCATCTTTAAATTTGTTTCGTAGTTTTCTTTCATTTTCCCGAATTTGTACTTCATTTAAGTCGTGAAATAACCACAGCACATTGAATAAAGTAATTATTTTTTTCGCTGCATCAAATTGAGTTCTAATTCCACCTATTGCACTGTCTAAAAGCACATTAAACATTCCAAACTTGAATACTTCGGTTGGTTATGTTTTGTTGATTCTGCAGCATTTCATGTTCCTCTTTTTTTTGTCGACGATCTGAAAGTTTAGCTTGCATATTTAAATGCATATTTAAATTTACAGCTACAAGTTTACATTCATTTAGGATTGCCTCCCAACTATCTCTAATCATTTCAAATCTGTAAGCAGACTGGAAAGATTTGCTACTTCGTTATCGATGCTGGAATTTCGAGCTAGTCAGACCGTGCTTCGGTAGTTTATGGATTACAAAACTTTGATCCAAGTTGTTGCCATCACGAGGCATTCAAATGACTCCATATATGTCTTTGTACCATTTAAATCGTTTGAGTGTCTGCAGTTAGATTAAATTCTATCACCATGTCGATTGACTACTTTATTGAAAGAAATTTTTGTGCAAATGGTTTTATACTGTTAGTTCGAGCACTTTAACGTGTGTTTTTTTGCAAAACAAAATTCTTTGAGGACTGCTACTAAATGTATTATACGGTGTCTGTACAACACCAAAAAATGTTATTACTTCAGGACAACATTCCGCCGCATGAACACCACAGAGATTCAGAGAGTGACAAGCACAAGGAGAAAAAATGGCCACGGGGTTCATTTGCAAAATTTGAGCTTGAACGCCCTTGTATGTACCACTCATTTTAGAGCTATAGTCGTATCCTTGTGCATGGCACTCACTTATTGGGATATTGCGTTTTTTAAGTGTTTGAAGAATCAAACTTGCAATAACATCTCCCGTTTTCTTAATGCAAACTACAAGTTCTATGGAACTTTCAAATATTTCATATTCATTCGTTTTTCTTTTTGTAAGAACATAACGCAAAATGAATGTCGTTTGCCCCATATGGGCGGAATCTGGCATTGCGTCTACAATTATAGAAAAGTATTTTGCAACTTCGCTTTCTTTAAAATGCAGTTAAGAAATTTTTCAGCAAAGAATGAAATGAATTCATTCTGAATGTCGGCTGACAAATAATGAACCTGCATTCCTTTGCCTTGAATTTTTGATTCCTTCATGTTTTTCAAGTGCTCACCAAAGAGCAGATCATAATGGCTTATGATTTCCAGCATCCCTAATAAATTTCCATTTCTTCGATCACCAATCAAGTTGTTGCTCCCCTGAAAGCTAATCCACGTTCAGAAAGAAACAAAATTACGTCCAGAAATCGCCGTAGTAAGTCTTTACATACTTGTATTTTGCTTTTTATTTTGTGCAATAACAAGCAATTCACTGTCGTGTTTTTGTTTAAATTGCTCTGTAAATTTCGCCATTGTATATGACACACTTTGTGATTGCTGATGTGTGATTGTGGTGATGATGATATATATATCATCATCATATTCAACCATTATCTATCCACTGCTGGATGAAGGTCTCTCCAAATGCTTTCCACACAAGTCTATCCTGGGCCATTCGTTTCCACGTCACCCCAACCTCTTTTCTTATTTCATCCACCCATCTAGTTTGAGGACGTTTTCTAGGTCTTCGGTGGTCTCTTGGAATCCAGTTCAGAATTTCTGTTGTCCATCGTTGATCAGTTCTTCTTGCAATATGCCCAGCCCATCGCCATTTCAGTCCTTTTACTTTAACAATGATGTCCTCTACTCTAGTTTGCTCTCTCACCCAAGTGTTTCTTTTTCGATCTCTCCTAGTTATTCCAAGCATGCACCTCTCCATGCTCCTTTGCGTTGTCTGTAACTTTCGTATTGCTCCAACTGTTAGACTCCATGTCTCTGATCCATAAGAGAGGACTGGCAATACACACTGGTTGAAGACTTTTCTTTTTAGACATAAAGGCAATTTCCCCTTCAGGATAAAACTGTTTCTTCCAAATGCACTCCAGCCAAGTTTAATACGTCTGTTGAGTTCTTTCATAATGTTGCCATCCATTGAAATCAGCTGGCCAAGGTAAATATATGAATCAGCAATTTCTAGCTCAGTGTTGTCAACTTGTATTTTTGTTTCCTCTACAAAATTATTGAACATGATCTTAGTTTTTTGTAGGTTCATCTTGAGTCCAACTTCTTCACTTCTAGTTGAGAGCTCTTGTACCATGTCTTGGAGTTCCAATGGGTCCGTTGAAAAAATAACAATGTCATCAGCAAACCGCAGATGATTTAAATATTCACCATTTATTTTTATTCCCTTGTTATTCCAATTTATCAGCTGAAAAATCATCTGTAAAGCAGAAGTAAAAAGTTTTGGAGAAATGGTATCTCCCTGCCTCACCCCTTTGCCAAGTTTGATAGTTTTGGTATCTTTATGTAACCGAAATTTTGCACTTGCATTTTTATACACACGTTTCACCATGTCAATGTACACATCCTCAATGTCTGTTGATCTTAAAGAGTTGATGACTGCTGATGTTTTTATAGAGTCAAAGGCCTTCTCATAGTCAATAAATGCAACACACAATGGAAGTTCATATTCATGTGTTCTTTCAATTAATTCTCTTAATACTTGAATATGGTCCACTGTACTGAATCCACTTCGAAATCCAGCTTGTTCTCTTGGTTGAGCTGCATCTAATTTTTTCTGCAGGCGATGTGTTAGAACTTTTGTGAAGATTTTATAAATAGCAGGTAACAAGCTAATTGGTCGGTAATTTTTCAAATCCTCTTTATCACCTTTTTTATGCAAAAGAATTACTGTTGCAGAATCCCATTGGTTTGGTATGTTACCGCTGTTAAGACATTTGGTAAAGAATTTTGCAAGTATGTCTTCTACATATTCTCCAGCTTCTTTTAGGATATCTAATGTAATACCATCATCACCAGGGGCTCTTCCTTTCTTCATATTTTTTATTGCAAATGAAACTTCTTCTTTTAAGATTTTAGGAGCTGTTCCTTCGACTATTGCGGCGTCTTCGTTTAATCCACTGTTACTTTCATATAGTTTTTTGTAGAATTCTTCAACTCTTCTAAGTATTTCTTCCCTATTTCTTGTTACGGTGCCATCCTCTCCTTTTAATGCAATGATGTGTTTCTTCCCAACAGATAAACTTCCTTTAACAACCCTAAGGCTCTTGTTATTTTCAATGGCTTTCCTTACTAGCTCACAGTTGAATTTTCTTATGTCTTCTTTCATGCTTTTGCGCAGAGTTTTACAAAGTTCTATGTACTCAATCCTGGAACTGGTATTTCGATTGTCCACCTTCATATCTCTTCGCCTTTTCATGAGCTGTTTCGTCTTCTCAGATAATTTGCTATTGTGCTTTTTACAGGTTACACCACCAATTTCCCCAGCAGTTTCAACTATTGTCTTAACAATGTTTTCATTTGCTTCTGAGATATCACTTTCATCAATAAGTCCTTCCAGTGCAGAAAAGCGATTTTTTAATTCCAACTTGAATGCCTCGGTATTTACTTTCAGTTTCATTAGATCCACCCTCTTACTTACTTGTTTCCTAATGAGCTTCTGTCGTTCTAATTTAGTATTTAAGTGCACTTTACATCTCACCATTCGATGATCACTTCCAGTATTAAATCTGTTCAGTACGCTGCAATCTTCAATAATTGATTTCTTGTTTGCCAGGATATAGTCAATTTCACTAGTTCCCCCATTTGGGTGTTTCCATGTCCATTTTCTTTGCGGTTTCTTCTTAAAAAATGAATTCATGATGCTAAGGTTTTCAGCTTCTGCAAATTCGATGAGTTGATCGCCACGTTCATTCCTTTCCCCATATCCGTATTTGGTGTCCTGGACATTTGGCCGAGAATGGCCGACGGAAGTTCGCTTCTCACAGGTGGGCGGAACTTCCGGTGGAATTTAGGGCGATGGTTTTATTACGTAGCAACTTAGTATTCCGCCTACTTGTCATATTTGAAACCTTGACGGAAAAACGTGGTTGCGTTGTATTTTTATAAACAAATCTGTTAATTTTCATTTTCATTCGTTGGATTTGTATTTTGAACCTTCATTCGATTTTTGAATTTTCATTCGTTTGATTTGTATATTTGAAACCTTGACGGAAAAACGTGGTTGCTTTGTATTTTTATAAACAAAACTGTTAATTTTCATTTTCATTCGTTTGAGCATGGCCACTCAGGTAACGTTTATTCCTTCAACCAGGGGAGGTAGAATTGCTGTATACAAGCAATTCATGTACAAAGTTGAAAGACATTTACACAATGGAAAATCATATTGGAAGTGCTACAATAAAACTGGGTGTAAAGCGCGGCTTACAACGTTCAACGATCTTTACCAAAACGACTCTGGGTATCACACTCATGAGCCGGACCCTCAAGCTATAATGGGGAAAACGTTTCGTCACAAACTGAAAAACAGGGCGGAAAAAGATTTGGCTACTCCGGTTCCTAAGATTTACAGGTAAATGCGATTTTTTTTTAACTTCTGAAAATGTCATTTACTTTATTTTAAACAATATGCTGAAAGCAAAGGGGGGATGGCGGACTGGGATATCATTGGCGTAAGGAAGTTCAATATTATATATGCTTATTGTGTTTTTTAATGTAATTGTGTTAAGATAATAATACGTATTAATTAAGGGATCCACGTGGGGGGGGAGGCATGATATCATAATCATGTACTCTACATGACCTTGTCGGTGTTTCGTCAATAAAACTAAGTCTAACTAAGAAATTATAATTATGTCTATATAAACAGAATATGGTGTATGGTTTGGTAAAGGTAGACTTCACTGTATAGGCAGACCCACCACAATAAAATATTGTACCTGGGTCTAAGTTATGCACTGGACCCATATACATATACTATAATTTTTTTTTTATTCTGCACTTTTTACTATTGGCCCTCTCAAAGGTTCGGGCCCCCAGACATACCAACCTTCTCCTTGTGGCGGACCTGTGTATGGGACTTTTTGTAAACAGGCATTAGCGATGGGGCTGTTTGAATGCTCATCAACAATTTCAAAGAAATTTATTGTTGTAAAGGGCTTGAGGTTTATGACTGTTGTCAGGCTGATAGTAGTTTATATTGTGCTCACATATAAAAATATCTACTTTGGTTACTTGTGAAAGTCTAACATGAAGACAGATTTATTCATAAACCCACAGGTGTTACGGCC
>QLNU02005337.1:0-28595 GCA_006491805.2 Dysdera silvatica | reverse complement strand
CGAATTTGTTCTCATAAATATGAATATGTAGAGTCGTAAGTCTATAAATACTCCTTTTTAACTACCCGCGTATGCCAAAGGTTGGTCCCAAATTTTCGAATTTCTATGGCTCTGTAACTGATTTTGAACATATTCCACTTAGCTTAATTGTGCTATTTAATTTATGATTGTATATATAATTTATAATTGTATATTTAATTTAATTGCATATTTAATTTAATTGCATATTTAATTTATAATTGTATATAAAATTTATAATTGTATATTTAATTTAATTGCATATTTAATTTATAATTGTATATATTGTTTAAATTAGCTTAATTGTGGGAAAGTGTGCTTTTATCACAACAAAGTGAAATACCAAAATTTACATCATTTTGTAACTTAAGCGGCATAAATGAAACAAAATACAACGTACCTATCGTCCTTTCTCAAATTATGCGCTTATTTGTTGGCTGGACAATGTCGTAAATAAGATAATTTGTCGGTATCTGTATTCGGATTTTCCTACAAAGTTGAGCTCTTTTTATTGAAAATCCTAGAATGTCTTTACAAAAGGCATTATCTTATTATTTGTAATGTGTTTCTTTATAAACATGATCCAAACAGCAATGCTTATTTTCACCGGATAATGTGTATTAAAAAAGAGAAAAAATCCTAGAAATAACATTGTTGTTCGTATACTCATAAGTTTCTAGATAAAGTTTTTCTAGATAAACGAACGTTTATATTTGTGGAGGGGTGCGTTTATTTAAAAATTACTATACATGATGCTGATATGTTTTGAGATAATTATCCGATTCTGTTTTCGCATGTTCTTGATGAATAATGGCCTCTTAATCACATTCGAATTTTTGCATAATACAACTTAAAATCCTCCACCCCTCCCAACACGTCAGTTTTTACGATTTAAAATCATCTAGTTCATCGTGTCAGAACCGTGTTGCTTTCGACTGTTCCCGTCTTTCAGATAAGCCAGCACAATCCACAACAACATCTGTGCAGCCGGAACATATTCTGATGCGATGATTTATAGAAGGCAGCGGAACCGTAAGCTCTAGGATTGCAGCGTGCTTACACAGGTCTAACCAAGAAATGACGTCTCATACCCTCCCGCCTGGCACGACTATGAAACATGACTTTCCAGAAGAGAGCAGTAAAACGCATCCAATTTTTCAAACCTATTCTTATCAATCGCGTCATTATAAGTCAAGTAAGAATATAATTTATTAATATTTACTATATTTTTAGAACTCTGAACAATAACCATATAACGAGGTCCCTAAAAAGAATCTGACCAAAAGTAGCATATTAAGTGAATATGGCCCTCTATGTTACTTTTTCCCACGTCAAGTTAAAGTCTCAGATATATAGCTTCTCCATTTGCAAAAGAATTGTTCAAACTGTTTGCGAATGTGTTGTTTTCTAGACCAAACTGCCATATTCATAGGATCCAGTAAACCCTTTCATCCTCGCCTTGTTTTTCCCCTCCTTCTCTACTCATGTTAGCAGATGACATGGTCTGAAACTGAAAAGCACCTCAAAATTATTTCTCAGAAAATAAATTAGAAAAATCTCTCGAGCCCGAATTGTAATAGACTTCTCTATCTAAATAAATCGCAAGCGTCAACTTCATGCGTCGTCTTTTCCGATATCACAGTTTCCCACACGATGCCATAATTCTACATAGAACAATTCTTTGTTGTATAGTCTACTGGAGATAGAATTACTGTTCTTCCTTATTCGTTAATTCTATGAAAATAATGGAAGTCTAGAAAACAATGGCTTATGAAATCTCGCTGGAGGAGAGCCTTGCAAGAAGCTACTGCTTTCTGTTCTCCATTTCTAACATAATCAGTTCAATGTTATCTACATCTTAAAAATCTTAGTTGTAACATTAGAGTCATACCGAAACAGACGTAACTGCAATAAGTGAAATTCTTTTAAATAAATTTATATCTTACTTATATTTCTTATTGCATATACCTTAGCATCACGAAACCTCGAGACATAATTTTAAAGTTAGGCCTTATATATTCTTGAACTCTGTAAGTTGTTCCTCTTCTTTCGATAAATCTGAAGTTTGACGTCTGAAAGAGAAATGTGATATTTATCAAACTGTAAATGACACGCAGTTTCATAGCTAGCGTTTCCTACTTAAAATAAGGAGGAAACAACGAGGATTTACCTTTACTCTCGATTTATTACCTTTACGACAATTCTATATTACCTTTACGACGATTTACCTTTACCCTCTACGATTCGAGGCGTCCCCGAACCCCTGTACATAGGAATGTACAGGGGTTGGAAATGGGAATTGAATCAGTGTCCGTTAAGGTTTTGCTATATATATATATACAGTATGCGAGCTGGTATAAGTAGGCCCAGACTATATTTGAAGGTTATTGAGGTTTTCTGCTTGTTGTTCTGTAGTAGTAGTTGTGACGAGAAAGCCACCATTTAAAATGCTGAGTTATGGTTGACGTCAAACGTTCATGACATAAATTAGAAATAGGTCTTTAGTTTTTATTTGTTAGGCAACATTCCGCCAGGAACTATTAGCCTTACGTAAGTATTTCTTTAGCTCTGTCAAATTCTTGAAATTGATTTTGTAATAAAAAACTATTTAACTTATTACGCATTTATTTAATTATTCCTTCAATTATCAATTTATCGATTCTGTGGGTAAACGAAAATTAAATAGTCAACGCCAATGCATCGTTGAATATATGGCGTTTTTCTTCCCTACGCAAGAGAGGGATTCGAATTTCTTGGAAGACTGCAGTTTTAGACACAGAATGATCTCAGATATTTTTCTCTGTGCAGTAACCGATTAATATTTCTTACGGGTCCTAGGCTGAAAGATAAAACGGGCCTTTAAAGCAAGTTGCTGGAATAACTGGAGTATGCTTGTAGATTGGTTTCCAAACCGCGCTTATCTAACAATAAGTGTATCGTCTGTAGGCATATGGACTAAATAAGAAAGTGGTTGTCCAAACGCCGAAACCTTAATATTTTTGGAGCAGAAGGCCTTCAGATGGTATGTTTTTTTCCTAGTTCAAACGGTATGTTTATTTTTATGGTTTCGAATCCAAAATTAAAATAACGCTTAAATCTATATAGCAACAAGAAACTTCAGCGTTCTTGATGGGCCCCGGCCTGTTTAGCCCATAGGTAACTCCGGCACTGGCGCCGAAAAGCACAAGCCTACAAACAGATGATTATATTATTAGACAAATCGAAAAAGTCCATATTTCAAATTATTGGTTTTTTTTTGGGTTTTTTTTCAAACTACGAATGGTCACAGAAAATATAGTTGTATAATTCTTGATGAATATCAACATAAAAATGGACGAAATATTATTTATAATGTTCCGTCGAATATTGACTGAACCCGGATATAACGAGCAAAAATTTTGGTTAATCCATACTCGTTGTAAATAGCTTCGATTGTACTTCCGAAGTGTATCCTTATATTTAAAAACCTTGGTTTACCGTAGCAATCCGTAGTTAAGCGTAGGTATTATAATATTTGAAAATATATCCATATATAGTTGAATTACCTTATATCTAGATATATAGAAGTTTTACATATATAGAAATTTTCCCTCATTTTTCCTTGAGCCCAGCAATGTTTTTCAGCCCATACGGAGAAGCTATCTACCGAAGTTCATATACATCGAATATTTTTGCGGATTCCCTCAGCTTCGTTATTGGAGATATGCAATTAAAGAATGCAAAAACGCTTCGTTTAACCAATGTATTGATTTCTATAAATGTTATGACTTGATCTTTCGTAGACATGTTATAGCCACAATATACGTATGTCGAACGCCAATACTTAAGTGTGGCGAGATATTTTTTCTCACCATATTATTATTTATTGTAATGTATGGTTTTTAAAATAAATACAATAAAACACTAAACCGTGTTGTTGGGAAATACACAGTATATTTAAATGTAAATAAGCGGAACATGCGCCAATATGGACCTCAGAGCAACGCTCACAGCGTCATATCCTCCCGTGGAGTGACGCGTTGGCGTTAGAGAATTTCGGCTGCATGAACAGTGTCGCCAATATGTAAGAAATTTCAGACAGATGAAAGAAATTTCGTTAAAACATTAACATTGTGGGAAAAAGGAAAAACTAACAAAAAATACCAAAATGTGGGAAAATACAGCGTTTACGATATGACAGAAGAAATTTCCCACATTTGTTTTAAATGAGTGCATACACATATGTAATAAGAAAATCTCCAAAAAACTGCGATATTTTAAAAACAAATATACCAACCATTCTCTTTAGCATAGTCTTTAATACGATATGCGACACGATGGGTTACTTTTGAATTTTCAAATTAACTTAAAAATTTAAAAATTAAAAATGTGATTATTAATCTTTAATTATTAACATGAATATGAATATGATAATTATTAATAAGAAAAAAGTTTCAAAAAAATTATATAACTTGCTCCTTATATCTGGAAGCTCTCTGTAAAATTTTTGTTACGGACCTCAATGGGATCATAGTTTTAAAAATATTTGATAGGTAAACCCGTGTTTTTAACCATTATTTATAAAATACCACACTTTCACCAATACGTGGAATTTAGCATTTTTAAGTGAACAAAACTTTGGTGAAATTTCGACCTTTTCGCCATGCTTTGGTAAAAACTAATGAGGAAATTTTTAACAGTGTAGCAGGCAGTCAGGTAAATACATCAAATATGTCAGATTAAGAAATTTAGTGAAAGTACGGAATTAACAAATGCTGCTCTCATTTACATAGGTTGTTTCCACGGAAAGAAGGATTTCCAATTAGTACAAGAATTTTGCCATCATTCTGCAATGTATAATATGTCGGAAGAAGCGGGCGTCAATAAATCTGACGGTGCAACAAGTAGTACGTATTTATGCTAAGTATATAACTACTGTAAGATGTTACCATTTTCAGAGCTAGTACAATTGCCAAATAATTGTCAACACACAAAGCCACCGGGACGAGTTTTTGTGAAATTTTCGTGGGGAATTTTTATTACTGATAAATTTGACACACACGTTTAAAGTTAATGCTAGAGGTTTTTCTTTTTTGTTTTTGTATATACAATGAAAAAGAGATGACGTCACGATCATGGAGTCGAACCAGGGTTTCTCCTTTGAGGTCGGATGTTTTCACTGCTAGACGAACGAGGACATGGAACAACGTCCTCTTTCTCCATATAATGGCCAAATAATGGTCAACACACAAAGCCACCCGGGCGAGTTTGTAGCAAAACTACTCTAGTATGAGCTTTAAACGTGAGTGTCAAATTTATTAGAAATATATAACTATTGTATGTATTGTTGTGTATGTGTGTATTATCTGTATGTATGTATGTATTTTGTATAGCAATTGAAAGGTGGGATAGATACTTAGGCAGTTTTGAATTAAATTTCTTTCTCGTGGGTGTTCCATTGTTAAATGAATAATAATACTTTAATTTGTGGTGGTCAACCTTTTACATATTCTGCGTCAACTTTGTTCACATACAAGTACAGATGTGCCATAGAAATCAAGCATTTGTCCTACCTTTTTACGTTCATAGTTGGAGTTGTAAAGTAGAAATAGAGTAGAATCTGCTTCTCTCAAGGGATAGAAAGTTATAATTTAATCATATAATTAACACTTTTAAACGATTTAATTATTGTAATGTAAAACAATATCTATTACAGCACATAAATATTACTTATCAGTAATGAGACTTTTGAGCCTGTTTGGATTTCGCTAGTCTTTCAGTGTTTGGTGTTACATTTGTTGCTATGAGCAACAGCGGATTCTTCCCATTTGAAAAAGTCATTCGATTCATCGTTTTGCTTTTAATCAATTCATGGAGGAAAATATTCGTTCACATACGTATGTCGTTTCGAAATGGCATATATAATAGTTCGCATTTTTTTTTGTTCTCGGAAACGTTATATAAACGTTAATTAATTTAATCATGTCAGAAGCACTTTAATCAGAATGAAGCTCATCAAATTTCATTTCCTATAATGGATGTGCTTTTAACTCGACAGGTTCCATTTGTATGTTACTAGGCATATCGATTATGATTTGCTCACTCAGTGAAAATGGGTTTATGAATGCAAGTATGTAGTTTTCTTCTTTAACCAAGTAGTGAAAACGACTTTTAAATGACCCTTGCAATAACTTCATTTTTTCAACATATTTAATCAAATCGTTATTACTCGAAGCACATTCTCTTTGCTCTTTCATCTGTGGAAATTGACTCAAATTCCGATTTTCTAACTGATAGATGAACAGTTTTAATCTCATTTGAAATGAGTCAGTGCTATTATCGAAGCTAGAAAATAATTTGTTCTTGCCTTGTAATTTGGAACTTAGATCATTGAGGTGGCTAGAGACATCAACTAAAAATGCCAAATCAAATGACCATTTATCACCAAATAATAGTATTCTTTCATCAGGGAGTTCATTTTCTTGTTCTAAAAATTATAAACAGCTTTTTTAATTGCCAAAATCTACTCATAAGCTGTCCTCTAGAAAAGCAGCTCATCTTACAATAAAGGACAAGTTCACTAAATTCCAAATCTAACATTTCATAATATTTTCTGTAAATTCTCGTCTGTTTATTGCTTTTGCTCTAATTTTATTCACACACATTTCACAAAAGATAACATAACATGCTACATGTTTAAATTTTTTCCACGCTTTGACCCTTGCTGTGCATTGCAATGCAGGCCTGTATGTAGGCAAGCCGAGGCCAGCAGGGGCGTGGCCCAATTGCCACATGCTTGTGTCTCAATTGCCCGATTGATATATAAATGCAAACATTAACGTTTTCCTCATAGGCAGTTAGGAATTTTCCAATAGTGCCATGAGGCCTGGGAATAAGAGAGCCGAAGGTGAAATTCTCACCCACTTCTTCCTCAACAAAGTTTAAAATACGAACTTTGACATACGTTAACGTTACAGTATTTTTAATTGTAACAATCTAAAAAATCAGAGGAGAGTCAAATTTATTTTAGTTTATTGTGACATAATAAATAGATCTTTTACCCTTCCTAGCAATTTTTTAATACTCGTTAAACCCCGGGTGTCCTGTGCCCCATATGCCCTTTGCATCGTCTGCCTTAATATAGTAATTTCGTTTGCTTTCCCAGGGAAATTTAAGTGAGAGAAATTTAAGTTACAGAAATTTAATTACTTGAATCCACATAAACCAACACGAGCGGGAATGGGTCCAACGGCTTCAAGTTCTATACTAGAACGTGTATGCTTCCCTGAATACTTTTACACATAAATTGCGCCTTTGTGACAAATGGAGGCGATATATTACTTTAATATTAAATGAATAGTAAGGTGCCAAATTGCTTAACTTGGATAAATGCACCTATCATTACGCTTATCATTGCTTAATAACCCGTCAGTTTCTTTGCGAAACATATGATTGTCAAATGGCAGTAAAATCAGTATGAGCATGCAAAAAACGAAGAAGGAGAGAACCAATTTGAACAAACGTAACAAATTTAATTATGACTAACTACTACTCTACAAATTCTATGCAGTTATATAAATGGCGAAAGTTTCCACATGGACAGAAACATAAATGTCTAGCTGATATTCTTGCTATGGTGCTGTGATTTATCAATACAGGTTGTTATCAAATCAACGGCTCAGCAACAATATCTATCTAAATTGCAATATGTCAATACAATAAATTACACCAATACAGAGAACGTATATCAGATATTAAATTAAAACCATGCAAGAACTACTGCCTAAGTAAGCATAGGCATATGGGAAAAATAGAATAAGTTTCATAACCTAATTAATTAAACCTAAATAATGGTACACCTCGTACAAATGGGAATAAATGGATATTGACTCACGTGCGACTGTTATGATGGGGTGTTGCAGTCACGTGACCGTTGTTTTGTTGCAGGTGCATTACGCTGTGGCTCGTCGTGCACTTCAAAATCCAATTTCTGATGAGAAAACATTTACGGGGCTGCGGGGATGTTGCTGCTCCACTCCTGCCGGACTTGGAGTGTTTAATGAAAAACCTCAGGCTCTGCTAATGCGAAAAGTAACAATAAACAGCCGGGATGCCGCTGCGTATTAGGACTCTGCGTATTTTATGGACAAACGTCAGGCTCTGCTGGTGCTGAAAACAACGATGAACAGCCGGGAAGCTACGGAATCAGTTCAGTAGGATTTGCCATATTTTATTGACAAACGTCAGGCTCTGCTGGTGCGAAAGCGACAATGAACAGCCGGAATTCTTCACTCTGCAGTGGCAATGAATATAACTCTACGCAGCTGATGCGTATGATTTTGTAGCTCGTGTGCGAATCCAGAATTTTTGGAGCTTTAATAAAAACTTTCCAAGTGGAGCCCGTGCGATACTTTCAAGTAGGAAGGTTGTCTTCCCACGACTTTGATCTCCCTCAAGGCTCTGACAGAACTCCAAGTTCAACGTTAAGTTGAGACGTCCTCTTCCCTTTGCTGCTCCTGCTCTTCTCCTCTATTTGCTTCTCTTTCCGTCCCCAGCATGACGCGCACGTTAATTAAATTAAATTGCAAAATCATCACGCAGGATTATTCGTTTTGCCACTACATTGGCTCTTGCTACCTATGCAAACAATACTGCTGATCATTGAGAAGTTTCTTTTCTCGAGGCGGTCCGCTGTTTGGAGTTTAACTACGCCCTGAGTTTATGGCACCATAATTTAGAAGCCCCTAATCAAATTTGACGTTTTATTGAAACCGGCTTTTTTTTTCTCTACCCATGCTTACTTTGTACAAATACACAGAATATATTTGGCAAACTAATATTCTCCTATAATAATACGTTAATATCCATACAAAATGATTTAAAGAACAACGTAATTCAATATGGCTGACGAGCACGCCATACACATCGAAATGCAAATAGCTGTAACAATGCGAATTTCTAAGTAGGTCTACTTGCAATAAGTATACTGTGTTACACTTATATTTATAAGAATATAACGCTATATATTATAAACTTGTTCAATGAATTCTAAGCGAATCCAAAGCCGAGTATTAGTGCATGCTTATCGTATGTACATATGCTACCTATACAGCATTTTTTTAAGAAGTTTGAAACTTTAAGCTCCAAGAAGGATTTAACGAGGATCGGAAATAGCGAGCACTTTCATATTGGTAGCAAGTTGCCCATTGTATACGGTTTCTCTTGTATAATTAAACATTATATTTTTTGCATAAAAGTTCAGACATAATATGCAAAACGTATATGGCTTTTGGGGAATTTGTTTCTAATTTGCTACAACTAATCAATGATTCCGAAGCGAATCCACTTTTCTTTTGTTCGTAGAGGGTAGGCATGATATGCTCCGATCAGTGTCTTTCATAAAATTACTACGAAGTTTAAAGGAAATTCGCAAGAATTTTCTTTAGAATCTAGTAATATTATTTTTATCTTTTTGTGTTTAAAAACTGCTTGGTGGAGGGGTGGGAATGGCTTCAGGTCATGCCCGGCGCTGAATATTTGGTAGTTGTAACAAAAGAACTATTTAGAATAGCACACGAGGGCGTTGGTGAGGGGTCTTAACCCCTACTGGCCTTTTGTTTTCCTGCAGACAATTAAGCTTTGATTGCCGAAACCAGCCCCTCTCTTTGTACACCCATATCCCCCTTATAAAATGTTTGCGTTCGTTACTGAAGGATTGTATTTTTTTTACTTTATCCATTAGATATGCTGAATATGACTCTTCATGATTTCCACTGACACAAAGTCAAGATTCCTATTTTGTATCGTATAAAAATACTCATTAATTATTTGTTTGGAGGCTAACTCCACTCTAGGTTGCTCCCTCATATACTCCGGTTTTGATAAGAAACTGATTCTGAATACAATATTTAACTTTACTCAAGTTATTACAGGACCCAGGAAGTGGGCGGAAAAGTTTAGGCACGGGCCCCGTGTGGAGAGGGAGAGAGAAAGGATTGTGTCTCATTGGAGGAATTTTGAGGAGGTTTGCTCGTATTTGCATTACAGACTAAGGAAATCAGGAAACCTTAATCCAGCCAGTCCATCAGCATTATGGGATGAGCTCACAAATGAATACTCGTTTTCTTGTGGTTTTCACCGTAGAGCTACGATTCGAACTTCAGTCCACACTCAACAATACACTGACAAATCCAAAGAGGTCACAAACTTTGTTCTAAACTCGCCTAGCGGTGCCTAACTTCGGTGTTCCGAATTGAAACAGGTGCATGGAAGGCGAATTACCGTTGCGTTTTAGAAAATATCCTAAAAGTAAATCTCCTATCCCATAATGTTTTTACCTTATTGTATTTGTTCCTAAATCCAAACGAATCCAATAATTAGTTGGTTTGGTAGTTTTACGTTTTAAATACACATCATGGGCTATTTGAGACAGGATCGCCAGCTTCACGTCTCCTCCAAACCACGAGACACTTACAAAGGAAAACAACTTTGGCGTGCAAGGGATTCAATCTCACCTAGTGAATTGCCGGAATGACTCTTTAGCCAACTGTGCCACTGGGACGCTATGAAATCCAATGATTATAACAATGTTATCCAAAATATTTATTAATGCTTAAGAATACTAAGCAAGTACTTGATCTTAATACGTAGGTAATAGTTCAATAACAAGGTTCCTAAAAAATGTATTTCATTTACTGAGAAATGAAAATGTACTTTTTATACTAAAAAGCACAAGCAACTTACACTGTATTGAACTATTAACAATTATGCAACAATTAGTTTAACGTTATGTACATTAATTAAGAAAATACATAATAACAATAACAAATAACTTTTGTTTCTAATAAGAAGGAAAATTATTGTTTTCTTAGCACAGAAATGATTCGAAATAGCAGCCGTTATTTTTGCGTCAAGAAAACGTTTAGTTTACAATATCACGTTGAACCCGAAGCAGCATGTTGAAATCTATGGTTGAGAAAGAAGCTTGAAATTTCGCCACTAGATCCTTGACCTCCGTCAGTGGTGTTCTGTGCACCAGAGTTTTAATGTATCTCCATAAAAAAATCCAACCGCACGGGATCAGGTGATCTGGGGGCCATGCTACTGGACCTCTTCTGCCCATCCACTTGCCAGGAAGTATAATATTCAGCTATTCCCGAACATCTCTACCGTAGTGGATCGGGAACCAATTTGTGTTCGAACCACAGTCTGTCTTGACTTTCTTGAAAAACACTTCTTCAGTAGTTTTGGCAAAATTTCCCCCAAAAACTTCAAGTACTTTGGCCCATTCAATCGATCGGGTAAAATATAAAGCTCAACAAGACTGATCCAAATGATTCGAACCCATATCTTTGCACTAAACCTCGTCTGTGACAAAGATTCCAGAACGACATGGCGATCTTTTAATGACCAATGATAGTTGGTAAGGACATTAAAAGTCCCATTTTGGCTGAAGCATGCATCTGTCCATAAAACACAGCTTATGAAGCTGGAGTGACGTTGCTGTAACCACTCACAAAATGTTATCCTGTTTGCAGGATCAGTGGCTAGTGACGCTCGAACTTGCGTAAAACGGATGAAGCAATCATCGGTGCAAAATGTATATCACAGCACTCTGACATATTTGAAATATTCGTGCCAAAGAAAGACTACCTCGTCCTGTGTTCTTCACAAGAGCTTGGAGCGCAGCTTCTTCTATATCCGAGATCACTGTTTCTGGACCGCCCCCAAATTTGGATTTACATAAAGTTATCCAGCTTCCCTGCCCCGCCTAGCTAAGCGGCTAAATACATTCCTAGGTAGATGTTTTTGATTTGGATGTCGTTGGGCGTATTGCCGAGCTGTAGCATTGGCATTTTCATCGCATTTTCCTAATAAACAACAAAAAGTATCTTTTCCTAATGCTACTAGCACCGCATTCCGAATTTGAGTGTCTGATTTTTTTATAATCCCGCGTGTTAATGTTTTCGCGAAGTAACTTTTGCTAAAGTGGTATGTTTACATTGGGAAATTGAATTTAAGAATTTGTGGAGCTTTCTTGGTCAGGGCTCTAAGCGAATACTGCAGATTACACTTTTATCACAATCATTTCTATCAAATTTATTATTGCGTAACCTATTTCCTATCAAAATCGAAAATATTCATTTCCAGCCTACTATATGTTGAATAATCGTAAAACCAATAATTAAACCTGTTTTTTCTTCATAAATGGAACGAAATACTGTAGTAATAAATCTTATACCAATTTGGCTTAACAAATCGAATATCGCGCCAAGCTGGCATATAATCTTACAAAGAAGGTCGGCCTCCACTCACCCATGATGGTTGAATCAGCAAATATATTCAGTCAAAAAAAAAAAATAAATAAAATTACATTTTTCAACCCAACATTGATTTGCAAGTAGGTTGATAATCACATAAGGATTTCAAAAATGTATCGAAAGTGCGGTGGATTAAATTTACCCTATATATATATATACCTAGTGTCCTACCCCGCCTTCAAGTGGTGCAGGCTGAGCTTTCTATTTATGTGGCAAATTAATATTTGCTGCACGGATAGAAAGGCGGAAGGGGAGGGCTAATTCACCAACCCGTCTAGCCAGCGTGGTGAAATTATGGCTAATTCCTCCATTATGTTGACACACCAGAAACCATGGCCCCTAGTCTCCAGGTGCTGGAGTGCTCCTGATCAAGGCAGCGGTCAGTGTGGCATGAAAGCAGGGGGTGCTAAGAATCACTGGAATGGCCCAGGCTGCCGTTTGTTATTGACCTTGGCTACGTTTAATGGACGATCCCTTGCTTCTGAAGCAAAACTTCAGGAATTGGAAGAGGAACTAGACAAGATCAAATGGGACATTGTAGGACTCAGTGAAGTTAGAAGAAAAGGTGAAGAGTTGGTGGAACTTAAAAGTGGACATTTGTTTTATTATAGAGGAACGGAAACTGGAAGAACAAGTGGTGTTGGCTTCTTAATCAACAAAAGAATTAAAGACTGTCTTCTGGAAGTTGAAAGTACATCAGATCGAGCAGCGAGGCTCGTTGTTCAACTAACCCAGCGATACCAACTTCAAATAGTACAGGTATATGCACCAACATCAAGCTCCTTCGGGCACTGCGCTCTGGCTGTGATTTGAACATCAGCCGAGAAAATTTTGGAATAAGAAATAAACAAATTCAGAATGTAGTTTTATCAATGCATCCTATCGATCATCTGGATGCAAAGAATTAGCAATGCCAAAGTCATGCCAAATAGAAATAAGAAACAAAAGAACACCAATGTGAGGATAGAAATAAATCATATCAATTGTTAGAAAATAAAGAATGACTAATAATTTAGAATAGGTAATGAGGAAGTTTGAAATTTTGTTTATATTATAAAAATGATACTGTGCCCACGGCATTGTGTTTTTGTCTGGTCTATTTTGCGCAGTTTAAGGTGATTATTTTGTTTCTAGTTCTGTGTGTTAAGATACTAAGGAAAATATGGAATTCTTCAGCTAATTTTCTAGGGAAAAATGTACGGACAAGATCCGGATAGGAGATATACGTTATGAATGAAAAAAAATAGCCAAAAAAGGTTTGGCGCTTTTACAACTGTGGTATTATAAAGAGCTATCAGCAAATCTGAAATTCGGTTGCGCATAAGACTGGCAACCTTTCGTCACGGGCATGGCAGATGAAGATTGGAATTTAATATAAAACTTTTTTAAATTACACTTGAAACACATCAATATCTTTCGAGTACTAGGAAATGGAGAATGTAATTTATACTGATTCCAGTCTAACACACAAATATCAGATTCAAAGTATTTAAAACATTATGTAATTTTCTTTAACAGGTAGCGAAAATGATTTTGTTAGCAACTTCCGTTTTAACAAAAAATGTGTGTGGGACAAGAAATTCGACGGAACGCAGACTGAGATTTTAACCAATATTATCAATTCTAAATACGGTACTAACATCCGTAAGTAGTTTATGGTTTGAGACTAAAATTACTGGTACTTCACAATTTCTTCTACTAATTAGCATCAATTTTAAAAACACATACAACTGTTTAATATTTCTTTCCAGAATCATATTGGGACCTCCATGAATGGTCTGTAAAGCATTACGACAAGTATTATGAAGAAATTCTGATTCTTTTTAATATCAAGTACTCCGGAACATACAAAGAGGTGAAACTTTCGATTGAATATAGTTAATAATTAGTTTAAAAAATACATAATAAAAACTATGTTTTCCATGATAAAACTTGACTCAGCCTGACACATTGTTGAAATAAAATAATTTTAAATAACCAATGAAAATCCAAAGGTTATTGATGATGATTATAATATAGATAATAATTATAATAATTACTACTGATTGCTTTTAAAGCTAAGAGGTATTATTGCCCCTTTCTAAAGACATCACAATTGCCAGAAGGCAAAGGCTCCTGCAGTGAATCCCCGCATCTGGAGAACATGGATTGGTCAGGAAATTTGAAATTATGTCTAATAGTCAGAGGAAAGTCAGAGAACGAGTTTTTTTTAGTGAAACCTGGAAAATTCAGGAAAAATCTTCGTAACTTCTGTTTTGAATAGCTACATTTCAAGCGAATGTAAAGCTATTTTCTCTAAAACCGAGGTTTAATTCAAAGTTCGTTTGCAATTGCTCAGAAAATTTTGTCAGGAAAGACAGGGAAAACGTGCAAAAGTCAGGGAAAAATGTGGAAAAGTCAGGTAAAAAATATGGAAAAGTCAGGGAGTTTTTTATCCAGTGTGAGAAGGGAATTGTGCTTTTTCCGATACAATTGATAACTCGGAGTTATCGATCAAAACAAAAATCCACAGTAGTCGGCGATATTTAAAATCACCTGAACAGAATCAAAGCTAAGTACTTTGAAAAAAAAATTCAATAAATATTGTGACTTATTTAGGTGTTTGATATTTATACCCCAACTTTGTTTTTTCCCAAAGCTATCCGGCACTCGGAGGTTTTCCCCCCTGTCTGAATCTGGATTTTCTAAGAACTGTCTCGCAAAATGCGGTAAGGTTCGGGCATCGATTTTGCGATGTTCATCGCCTTACTACGTATTCGGAAAGTCTCCCAGGACGCCAGAAAAAGTCTACAGTAGCGAGAAATTACATTTTTATGAACTTTTGTACCTTTCCAATCAGGAACATGACCTCTCTCCCAAGCATGTTCTGCCAGAAGATTAGTCATATAGATGACTAATCTTATGGCAGTTACCGAGTGCAGTTACAGAGGACAAATTACCGAATGCTGGACAGTTCTTCGAAAATCCATATTCAAACAGGAGGGGAGGGGGTACCCGACTACGGGATAGCTTTGGGAAAATAAAAAAGTTAAGGTATAAATACCGAACACCTACACTTCCTTGACACTTTCGCTTGATGAAGGGAACAGTAGTTCTCGAAACGTTGCGAATATTTTTGCAGACGGTAAATATCTTTTACCTTCTTCATTTGTATTTCGTATATTCCGACCAGTGTCAAATTTTACCAATTATAGTAAGCCTTGGTCAATTTTTGTACTTCGTTTTCAAAAACACCTTTGCCGAGCACAGCTTAAATATTGAGAAGATACATAGACAGTCCTCAGGTCTCTAACAGAGATGAGACTTAAACTGTCTTAGGGCCGCTTCAAACTAAGAAAGTGCCCAGCATTTCCTTCGTGCTGTGAAACGCATTAATTTAAAAGGAGGATAACAATAACAGTAATAACATTGCATAAAAAATTCCAAAAGGTCATGGCAGAAGAAAGCAAATAGCTACTTGTTATAATCGTACTAAGTGCTATCGTATCGACTCTTAGACACTATAAAAACATCAGGGATGGACAAGATTTCAATATGCTGACTTATATAAACGGCTTTACTTAGAACTGCTCGCATCTTGAACATGCATATGTTAAGTAAGCATAACGCATGCAAGCATACGGACATACCTTACCCAGACTGACTGAGTGGGGGAAGAAAAGAAACGAGAAACAATTGGTAAGAATATATGTCTGTTAAAATATGTGCAAATGAATCTGATAAAGTGACCACCTTGGTAAATTGGATAAGGCGACCACTTTTTATAAGAGAGAACTTGTAAGGATTCAGTCACGCCTATTCCAAACTCTATCACGTATAGTGACCACGTCCTATACGTCCGACCCACTCCAGTCTCAAGGGTGGTCATTTTAAGTAGGTTCTATTGTACTTTTATATTAAGTGCTTTGGTTTTATTTTCAAAATTATTGTCATATATTTCAAAAGTACCATATTGGGTGCTTTTATTTTATTTTCAATATTTTAATCGATCGGTTCATTATATGGACAAAACTTATTATACTTGGCTCTGATAATTCCTCTGATGTTACAAGATAAATTCTGTACAATCTCATAGGTTGCTAAAGTTGGTCGAAGTATAATAGATGTGGAATGGTTTAGTGGTGCTAAAATGAATTACGCTGAAAATGTGCTACGAAACAGGGATGAACGCATCGCTCTTATTTGTTTAGGTAAGAATGATTGAAAGGATTCTAATTATTTGTTTGAAGTGAGTTACGACAAACAACCCATTAATAAGGTAAGGTAGTGGACACTTACTTTTCATCCAGCTTTTCTCGTGTTGCCTGGGTATTTTTTTCTTTAGAGTTGCTTTATTAAATTAAGACAAGCCTATTATGGAGACTTAAGACGCAGAGGTCAGTCGCACGATTGTATGTATTCCAGTCATAAGCGGTTGCATCATCAGATTTATAACTTTGAAATAACAAGTCATTTCTGCATCAAATTCAACGTTTATTTACTAACAAAATATAAAAAACAACGTAAATGCATAAAAAAACTTAAAGATTAAACAACGCCCAGCCACTTGCTCGGACGTTGGTGAGACTAGCTATAAGAACGCTAGTCACTGGAAACGAGACGGCTCTAGGCACATTATCTTTTGTACTTTTATATTGGTGGCCGTACCGGATTTATAAATGGGCGCGTTAGGCACTTGCCCAGGGCGCAAATTTCTAATGGCGCAAGAGGTAGCTGAATTTTTTAATTGTAATTTATTTACCTTAGAATTCAGCTATCTATCAGCTCTCACCGAGAAAGCGCCCTCCACTATTTTTGTCTAAGTATGAAATTCTGAAAAACTGCGTGAAACAATCCTGACCCCTACAAGACCGAATCCAGGCAGGGGCCATGGGCCCATCTGAGAATAATCATTTTACAGTAAAAATGATTATTTTCAAGTAAAAAGATACTTAAAATCAAATTTACAAGTGAAATTTTCGAGCTTTGCGCCTCCCTGAAATTTTATTCTGCGTCTGCCCTTGCCCCCTCCCTCAATACAAAAAAAAATCCAGAAACTCGTTGTCATTAAACTAAAATTTTTTTATAAATTATCGGTATTATATATATCCTATAATAATTCATATAAAGTAAGCAAATCATAAACGTCACCGGTTCCCTATCCTCAGCGCTTTCTGGTCGCATTTGAACAACAGAAATTTTGTTTCAGCTAATACGGCGGTGAGACGAAATAAGGGCGTAACTAACTTCGAAGTCTAGGTAGCTAACTTTTTCTAGGGAGTCTGAATCATATACCCAATGTTAGGAGAAATGGCTGCGCCTTACGAGACCCCTTTATTGGCGCAAATTCTAGCGATAAATGTAGCAATTATGGTAACCCACTTCGCCAATTTCAAAACCTATGCCAAATCACGCCGAAGACTAGTTTTTACGTTTGTTTCTTTAATTTAACTCGCCAAGTCAACATACTCGGGAAGTATTCTTTCTTCCAGGACAATATGGGCGTGATTTCAGAACCTCATTGGTGCATCAGCTCAAAAATGACAATGCCTGCTTTGTGACCGGCCACCCTTCCCAATGAAACCCTTGGGGGTCCTCCTCCTGCTTTGTGACTGGTTCCTAAAATGCTGCAATGTGCTATATTTTAATCTTTGAAAACCAATGGAAGTGACATATTTTCAAATGGAGTAGGCAATATGGGGAAAACACTTAAAAAAAAATGCTCATTATGTAAAGTGTTACAGAATCACTTACGTATACAAACATCTTACATTATTTATAATTTGTTATGATTTATTATTTTTATGAGCTAATGACAAACAATGTGCAAAAATGTCGACAATTTAATGATACTGGTGCAGGAAACGTCAGCAGGAGTTCCAATGACAACGAAATTCGATTTTATAGTAGTTTTGAATTTACATTTAGCATTTTTCGCACACTGATGTCGCTATAACTTTATATCTCAATGAAAGATGGTTTTTATATATTTTAAATTTTGCTGAAACAATTTTAAAATCCTACAACTATTATACCTGCGCATTGTAATAACATAGGGTGGCAGGATGTTAAAAATTTGAGTAATACAGGGGCATAAAACGCGCTGCTCGTGTTATTCGTAAATATCACTTATATACTTCAATATAGTATCAGTCATACACAGAAGTCGATTCAGTGTCTATATTAATCATAGGCGCAGAGCTATACGAGCTCGTGGGGCCCGAGCCTCTCCCCTAAACAACTTGAAATAAATTGCAAATTTACATATATTGTAATATAGAAATATACATAATATGGGCTTACCTTCTCCCCACAATAATTTTGAAAACTGTACATTAACGTGTGAAGGCGATTTTTCAAAAGATTATTTAAACGAATATTTTAACTAATATTTTTATATAATAGCTAACAATTTTGGAGTTCACATTTTTCACCCCTCAAGATTACGCATCTTTTCTTTCAAGGAAATAAGAAATTATTAGACAAGATTGTCGTGTTTTCAGCCGTTGTTGTTTGGGTATAAGCTGAAATATACTGCTCCCTAATGATTTTAAAATTCGTGATTTCATCCAAGGAGCAATGGGGCCCGGTTTGTTAAAAATACGTGTGGTACCTGCATTAATATAAGATATACAGTAAACTTAGTTGACACATGGAATTTGCACTTTAATAACAATAAAGGTTTTTTTAACAGTTTTGTATGATAAAAGATTGAAATGCATTTAACCTCTTATACTTAACCAAATTTATATCATAAAAGGGAAACTAATTAATTTGCAACTGAAATCATAAAAATATATTAATTCTTCTACACTTTCGTATTTCTATATCACCATTTAGTTACCAAGTGATAATTGCTTTCATTCGCTAATTAAATTAAAACAAAATGAAGCAAGTATATTTTATCTGCGTGTTTTAACAGTTTCTGAAAGAAGTAATTTAAAGACTAGTAACTACAAAAGTGTGGGAATTGGAAGGTACTTTGACTTACAGTTACTGTGTAGCCGTTGGTGTGGGGTGTGAATTCTGTGTTCACAAAGAAGATTAGGTAGTGTAAACCTTTCTCTATTTATCTTTTCGAGGTCAAACTCTGCGATTATAAAATGGTCAGAAACGGATTTACCTTTTTTTTTTACTTACATTTTGATTTATTGATATACTGCTGGTATATTATCATATAATTTATTGAACGTAACACTATTATATTTTATTATTGATATATTTTATTTAACGTTTGTTTTCCTTGATTTAACGACAACTGTTCGTCATGAGACTGTAGCTGCAAGTAGAATTTCAGTTGGAAAATTAGCTGTAGAAGAAAATTTAACTTCAATTGAGTTTACTCAATTGAAGCACATGCTGGTTGGTTTACGGTGTGTAAAGAAATATTTACTGCATTTCGACATCAACGGTGATGAAATTTTCGATATATTTGAAAAATTCGAAAAAGCATTGTTAAAAGCTGACTCTCCACCAAAAAAAAAAAGAGAAAAAAAAATCAACGTCAATCGAAGATTTCTTTTCGAAGTAGTTATTACGTACGTACTTGTGTTTCACGGTTATTAAATTTTTATTATTTTCCTTTTCGTTAGTTTCTTACTTCAGTTTCAATCAATAGCGCAACCAGGAGTTATGCTCAGGGGAGGGAGGGCCCGAAAATGTAAAAAATATTATTTATTAATGTAATACTTTCTACATTTAACATATTTTACATTTAAATTTTCCATTCAAAGAAGGGCCAGGGACCAATCCTCACCCCCCCCCCGTGGGTACGTCATTGGTTCCGAGAACTATGTGTTCCCCCGATTTAACGATTATTTTCACCAGTCTGTCCGGTGAAATTTATTAAATAGAAGTTAGATTATAGGCTACATATATGGTGACAGGTTTTTAAGTAAGCACACGAGACACATGCCTGGGGTGGGGGCAGGTAGCAATTCCATAAAATAGCGCTTTCCCACAAACGTTGTAAAAGATATATAAACGTTTTGTCGTCATATAAAATAAATTCAATCATAACAACACCGTTATTTTGTAAGGTAATCATAACTGTTCTTTGTACCGCTATATCATCATCATCATCATATTCAACCATTATCTATCCACTGCTGGATGAAGGTCTCTCCAAATGCTTTCCACACAAGTCTATCCTGAGCAATTCGCTTCCACGTCACCCCAACCTGTTTTCTTATTTCATCCACCCATCTAGTTTGAGGACGTTTTCTAGGTCTTCGGTGGTCTCTTGGAATCCAGTTCAGAATTTCTGTTGTCCATCGTTGATCAGTTCTTCTTGCAATATGCCCAGCCCATCGCCATTTCAGCCCTTTTACTTTAACAATGATGTCCTCTACTCTAGTTTGCTCTCTCACCCAAGTGTTCCTTTTTCGATCTCTCCTAGTTATTCCAAGCATGCACCTCTCCATGCTCCTTTGCGTTGTCTGTAACTTTCGTATTGCTCCAACTGTTAGACTCCATGTCTCTGATCCATAAGAGAGGACTGGCAATACACACTGGTTGAAGACCTTTCTTTTTAGACACAAAGGCAATTTCCCCTTCAGGATAAAACTGTTTCTTCCAAATGCACTCCAGCCAAGTTTAATACGTCTGTTGAGTTCTTTCATAATGTTGCCATCCATTGAAATCAGCTGGCCAAGGTAAATATATGAATCAGCAATTTCTAGCTCAATGTTGTCAACTTGTATTTTTGTTTCCTCTACGAAATTATTGAACATGATCTTAGTTTTTTGTAGGTTCATCTTGAGTCCAACTTCTTTACTTCTAGTTGAGAGCTCCTGTACCATGTCTTGGAGTTCTGATGGGTTCGTTGAAAAAATAACAATGTCATCAGCAAACCGCAAATGATTTAAATATTCACCATTTATTTTTATTCCCCTGTTATTCCAATTTATCTGCTGAAAAATCATCTGTAAAGCTGAAGTAAAAAGTTTTGGAGAAATGGTATCTCCCTGCCTCACACCTTTACCAATTTTGATAGTTTTGGTATCTTTATGTAACCGAAATTTTGCACTTGCATTTTTATACACACGTTTCACCATGTCAATGTACACATCCTCGATGTCTGTTGATCTTAAAGAGTTGATGACTGCTGATGTTTTAATAGAGTCAAAGGCCTTCTCATAGTCAATAAATGCCACACACAATGGAAGTTCATATTCATGTGTTCTTTCAATTAATTCTCTTAATACTTGAATATGGTCCACTGTACTGAATCCACTTCGAAATCCAGCTTGTTCTCTTGGTTGAGCTGCATCTAATTTTTTCTGCAGGCGATGTGTTAGCACTTTTGTGAAGATTTTATAAATAGCAGGTAACAAGCTAATTGGTCGGTAATTTTTTAAATCCTCTTTATCACCTTTTTTATGCAAAAGAATTACTGTTGCAGAATCCCATTGGTTTGGTATGTTACCACTGTTGAGGCATTTGGTAAAGAATTTTGCGAGTATGTCTTCTACATGTTCTCCAGCTTCTTTTAAGATATCTAATGTAATGCCATCATCGCCAGGGGATCTTCCTTTCTTCATACTTTTTATTGCAAATGCTACTTCTTCTTTTAAGATTTTAGGAGCTGTTCCTTCGACTATCTCAGAGTCTTCGTTTAATCCACTGTTTCCCTCATACAGCTTTCTGTAGAATTCTTCAACTCTTCTAAGTATTTCTTCCCTATTTCTTGTTACAGTGCCATCCTCTCCTTTTAATGCAATGATGTGTTTCTTCCCAATAGACAAACTCCCTTTAACAACCCTAAGGCTCTTGTTGCTTTCAATGGCCTTCCTTACTAACTCACAATTGAATTTTCTTATATCTTCTTTCATGTTTTTGCGCAAAGTTTTGCAAAGTTCTACATACTCGATCTTGCAACTGGTATTTTGATTGTCCACCTTCATAAGTCTTCGCCTTTTCATGAGTTGTTTCGTCTTCTCAGATAATTTGCTATTCTGCTTTTTACATATTACACCACCAATTTCCCCAGCAGTTTCAATTATTGTCTTAACAATGTTTTCATTTGCTTCTGAGATGTCAACTTCTTCAATAAGTCCTTCCAGTGCAGAAAAGCGATTTTTTAATTCCAACTTGAATGCCTCGGTATTTTCTTTTAATTTCTTTAAATCCACCCTCTTACATACTTGTTTCCTAATGAGCTTCTGTATAAATAATAGCGGTACTTCCATATACCATTAGCGGTACTAATGAGCAGAAGCTCATTAGTACCGCTATATACTGCGCCATATTCCGTTACAATTAAGGGTGCAGACCGAAAAAATTGGGATCCGCGGTGGAGGGGGAAAGGGTGTCGAAGCTCCCAGGGTTTCTCGTAGCTCAAAGCTACGGCTGCTATACCTATCGCTTTAACAATAAACAGTACAGAACTATAAATGAAACCAGATGTTT
Source organism: Dysdera silvatica (assembly GCA_006491805.2). Lineage (NCBI taxonomy): Eukaryota > Metazoa > Arthropoda > Arachnida > Araneae > Dysderidae > Dysdera > Dysdera silvatica. Next base: position 5,889 of record QLNU02005337.1, on the reverse strand, counting down.
CACCCGTCTCTTACGGCCTTTTCTTTGCAGAGATTAGGGCAAAATAGCTAACTACAGAAACAGACCATCCAGGACATAACAGATAATCGCAAGACCCAAGTTGTCCCTAGGGAAACTAAGCAAAACTGTAATTTTCACACGGTCTCCCCTCCTATTCTTTTCCTTTTACTAACGATAGCAGAAGCTATGTTCGTAAAACGTATGTGTCAAATCCTGGCTCTATTCTGTTTCGCAGTTCCTCAAATAGCCATTCAAACCAGTCCCCAGAAAGAAAAATCTTAAAATCTAATGAAATTATAATTTAATATGCTGCTCATTGTAAAATTTGTAAAATAAAACGAAATCGAATTTCGATAGGCGAGGCACGCATAACTGAACTGTAAAGTATGAATCATGTACTCATAGGCGTACGCATAAAGTTCGTAAGGGGGTTATAGGCTCAGTGTGTGTGTGGGGGGGGGGGTTACAGAGCTGCAACTCGCATGTTCCTATGTTAAATATACAAAAGTTCATCGCAATGGGAGTTACAACCCCCATCAACACCACCCACCGTGTAAGCCAATCCATGTACTACGTCTGAAGTTCGAGTCTTGTAAAAAAAAAAACCAAAAAAAAAAACCGTTTTCTACGTTCCTGAATTTTTAATTTAAATGCACCAATGTAACAACGTAAATAGCACGCAACAGATGTATCACTAAAAATTGCATATATATGTTGAATAAATTTACAGATTATTAATTAACACTGATTAGCATTTATAAAGGAAGTTACTTAATTTATAGCAAAAATCGTGACTACAAAATTTCAAATCAAGAGCAACTATATAATTAAGTGCTTATTATATACATAGTAGGTCCGTCGCAGGACGCTGACATAATATTAATCACACTGACATGATATCCATGATATATTTTTAATTATTATTCTTGTAATTTTTAATGAAAAGTTCAAGTATTATAAATTGGATTTTAATTAACTATGTGTAACTTTTAAGTACAGCGATTGATTACCGTCATTTTAGTGCAGATATAAACAAATGTATGTATATTTTTTATTTGGATAAGATTTAGCTGATAACAGATGCCATCTTGTAAGATTTCTAAATTTTTTGCCAGAATAGTCGTAATCGGAAAAAACTTTTCGAAATATGGGAAAAAGTGTTTCAGAAAAGAAAACTTCTACAATTTGGGACTATGTGTACCTTTTACTAGGCTTTGAAGATAGAGATGAAAGTGGGATATCCCTTTGCCTTGAAATACAAAACAAAATTAAGTGGTTCAATAGCAGAGTTAGAACAAAGCGGATGAAACATTGCCGAATAGAATCAAAATTTTTGCAAATTGAGGGTGACTAGTTAGAAAACGCTAAAATTAACTGTACAAATCCCTATACTGTGTAGAGACTACCTGATCAATTACTACTGTGTTGCATACCATGTATATATTCTATATGTGTCAGCAAGTTTCCAGTACGTTCTCGTTTTAAACGTTGTCAAACATTATTTCTAATTATCTGTATCAAATATGTAATATACGTGCCAAATTGTCAATAAGGCAGCCAGGATATTTGCTGTGGGGGGGTGGGGGTGTCAAACTTCGTTAGGGGGTATCAAATTTGCTTTCAAGATTTCAATTTTTTATAAAATCGTTACCTTATTATATAATTAAAAACGTGGGCGTCGGAATTATTTCTTATAAGATTATTACAATTTACATAGGGAGGGTTCAATCATTACGTAAGCACCTTTGGGGATATGGGTTGCCATTGTGCTTATATCTCCTATGTTGACCAATGTTAATTTTTGCTTACCGAGGTGGGGGGTGCGAAACATTGCCTATGTAATACCTGAACGCTCCCAGATATATGCAGAAAAAGCTTTAAAAAAATTGCACAATATTTTGTTTTTGTTTCTTGTAATTTGAATATTTAGTGGTTATATGAACATTGACTTTTAGGGGTGTGTCAAGAAAGTTGAGGGTGTAGCGGCCTCCCTGAAGGTAACCACCGGGTTCGTGGCGGGGAGCAGTGCCGGATTTATAAATGGGCAAGTTGGGCACTTGCCCAGGGCGTAAAATGTCTAAGAGCGCAAGAGGCAGCGTATTTTTTTTTATTGCAATTTAATTACCGTAAAAATTCTGTTGATCAGCACTCTCCAAGAAGACGCCCTCCTCCCCCCACCCCACTTTTTTTTTCTCTCTAAATCCGAAATTCTGAAAAAATTCCTGAAATAAACCCTGCTCCTCCCAAGGCCAGATCCAGGCAGGGAGCGTGCGCCCCCCTGAGAATAATAAATTTACATTAAAAATGATTATTTTCAAGTAAAAAATACTTAAAACTAAACTTACAAGTGAAATTTTCAAGCTTTGTGGCCACTCTGAAATTTTGCTCTGCACCTGCCCTTCCTCCCCCAATATCCAAAAAATCGTCGTGAAATAAACTAAATTTATTTATAAAAATATCGTTATTTTATCTTATAATAATGCACACTAGGTAAGCTAATTATGAATGTCGCCCCTTCCCTACCTTCGATTTTTCGCAGCATTTGAGGGGCGGAATGACAGAAATTTATTTGTTTCTACTCGTACGGCGGGTGGTGGGGGTGGTCGAATTAGCTTCGAAGTCTAGGGGGCTAACTTTTTCCAGGGGCTGACCGATTTTCTAGGGGGGAGCTAAACCGTAAACCGCAATGATTAGAAGAAATTTTCTAGGAGGTTAGCCCCCTAGTTACGCAAATGGAGGGGGAGCCAAAAATCGTCGTGCTCAGGCACTGGCGTACCCACGTAAGGGTCCGTGGGGGCCCACCCCTTTGGGCTAACAACGCGGAAAATTATCACGCCAACGGACACTGAAATTCTTTTTTTGAAAGTAGTAAAATTGAAAGTAATGACGATCCCAGCAACATTTCCCTGAACTCTGTGACATTGATGAGATTGCTGTTGAGGTAAGCAACAGCAGAGGCTGGGAGCTGTCTTCAAGCCAGGCCTGTAGCCTAGCAGGGGCAGGGTCCCAGCTGCCCCCATGCTTGTGCCCCAATTTTCCCATCGAGCTATATATATATAAAAGTTTTCCTCGCCCATTCTTGGCGGAAACAGGCTTTGGGACGGGCAGAGCGCCATGTTCCCAAGCCTCTTTTTACATCACTTCTTAATGTGCCATGTCTAGAAACTTCCTGACAATGTGACACGTGTTTAGGATTGTGGCTTTTTGTATTTCAATGTAGGTGTTTGGGTCAATGTTGAGTATCTCCAAATTCGTCGCAAGCGTTTTTGGTACTATCCCTGTTGCTGAGATGACTAACGGGATGATGAGGATCTTTTCCATACCCCATATATCTCGTACTTCATGTCTGAGATCTTGGTACTTGGTGATTTTCGTTGTGTAGGTTGTCTGTATGTTATTGGTGTTGGGTACTGCTATGTCGATTAAGTACGTGGTCTTATTCGATTTATCGACGAGGGTTATGTCAGGACGGTTATGTGGGACTGTCTTGTCTGTTATGATTGCTCTATCCCAGTAAAGCTTGTGTGTTTCGTTCTCATGCACGGTCTCTGGCTCATATTTGTAGTACGGGCATTTTTCTGTCAGAAAGCCAGCATTCGCTGCCAATTTCTGGTGGACTATTTTCGCTACTTGATCGTGTCTATGTTTGTAGTCTGACTGCGCAAGGATCTTGCATCCTGCCATCACGTGTTGGATTGTCTCCGATGCCGCATGACAGTGTCTGCATTTGTCGCTTTCTATGTCTTTTCTCTGGATGAATTTCTGATTGTTCCTTGTTGCGATCACTTGGTCTTGGATGGCTAGCATGAATCCTTCTGTCTCTGGCTGGAGAGTGCCTTTGGCCAGCCAAGAATTTGATGCCTTTTTGTCAACGTGTGGTTGTTGCAGGTCATTGTAGTGCCTGCCATGTAATGGTTTTCCGGCCCAAGTTTCTGTTCGTTGGCTGTTTCCAGGACACGCTCTTCGGTACTACACAGGTTTAGTGGCGTGTAATTTGCATCTGCTTGTATTATGGCTTGGATGAGTGGCGATCGGGGACTCTTCAACTGGAAGTATTGCCTCATGCTCTGGATCTGCTTGTCATGTAAGTCTTTGAGGTCCGCTTGTCCGCGTCCTCCTTCTTCCCGGGGTAGTGTTTGCCGTTCAATTGCCGTTGCAGGGTGTAGTTGTCCGGCTCTTCTCTGGATGGTTCTCATTTTCCGCTGGAGTTGTTCTAGTTCAGTGTTGGTCCATTTGATGATCCCGAAGGAGTAGGTGAGCACTGGTACCGCATATGCGTTAATTGCTTGCGTGGTGTTCTTCCCGCTCAGTTTCGTCTTCACAATGCTTCTAAGTCAGTCTCTCTCTCTCTGCCTTTCCTTGTGGGGTAAAGCTGTGTCGATGGCTTTTCCTCTTTCAATGGTTTTGGGTGTGTTTCATGATCGGTGAAACTTTAGGATTGGGCAGAATACACTACATGTTCTGAGAGGAACATCGACGTAGAGTTCTCAAAATTATTGGGAAGGAGGGGGGGAAGCACATTTTATGTACGTTTATACATTACAGTATACAAAATAGCAATTTATTTAAGATTATTAGGGCAGCTCGGGCCCATATGACTCTACGCCTATGGAGGGGGACCTAATCTGGGTTCTACAGCCATATATCAAGAGTGCTTTATTCTTCACACGGAACTCTGTTCTCTTGCTTTTAGCTGCTGGACTTTATCCCAGCCTTTTCTAGGGATACAGAGCCGCTATTGCGGATAACCTTTTCGAATAATTTACAATTGCACACAAAACAACAAACAGTTAGAAAACCCCAGGTACATTGTTTGACATCCTCAGCACAGAGATTTTGGGAACTCTACGTGATCAAAAATGTCAATTTTTAATTAAGGCACTTTTACAAAGTGTCTGAGTGGAAGAATTGACATCCGCTGTGATCTTCATCCAGGTGGAAGAAACGATTCGTAACTAGCCTAGGATTTAAGAGGTTCGAATTCTTCGGACAACTGTCAGCCCCGACGCAAGGTGACCCTTGCTGTCCTTGCGCCGTAAAACTCAAACTATCCTTATTCATTGTTTGTTTTCTACCTCTTCAATTAATGATAATCTGAAATAAAATGTTTTGTGAAATCCGAACCTCTCTACAACAAGATTTTGCCGTCCACTGAAAATTTTCTCCCAGCAAGAGTCCGAAGTAATTATAACGCAAAAAACGAAAACATACAAAACAAATTGTAAATACAGTATACAGTACCATTAAATGCAATTTCGTTTAATTGTAAATTAAATCTAGCTTTTGATTTCCAACTTACGATAATATGCGGAAAGGCTTTCTCTTCTATCACTGGAACATCTACCAAACCTTGCACTATATTAATAGCAACTCCCGAGATTATATGAATAAGTTGCAAATCATTCATAATCGGAAGAGAATCTATCGTCGGACCTTGTAAATAGTATTTTATTTATTTCAATTCCTATTTTGAATAAACGCATAATAATAAAACCGCAAATGATAACGCTGTATAAATCTTGCTTGGATTTATCTTTTTCTTCTCCCATCACAGGTATATAAATGCATAAATATAAACTATTTCTCGATCTTTTATACCATCTATTATGCTATATTTATGCCATCCTCTTTAGACTACTCCACTCTCTTCATCAAATTTTGTTTGATTCAAGACGATTGGGATGCTTTTCCATCGTAAGATTTCAATCGTCATTAGCTTTAGACTTTCGCACTCCTAGATCGCGATTTGCACCGTACGTTACAACAAACATCGAGAAACGTTGGCGAATGAGGAATTAGAAGAACTTGCCAATTCATCGATGAAGAGAGAGTAACACCCCTACATTTTTGCACGTGGTTCACTTTCCTTATCTCTCAAAACGTTCTTGC
>QLNU02005333.1:0-16996 GCA_006491805.2 Dysdera silvatica | reverse complement strand
AGCTATCTCTGTGCAAACCAGTCCTCCATCAAAAACTAACATAAAAAAAAGTACTCCCTATGAGGCAAATAAACTTAGCAAACCAAAAATTAAAGTAGATTTAAAAAAACAAAGTTCTTCAAGAAAACATATTAGGTTGACCAACTTCCGATCATCACCAAACTTCAAACACCTTTCAGCCAAGGACTTTTTAAAAGAGTCCAAACAGAAAAGCAAAAAAATTAAAGAAGCCGAAAATGACATCACTGATTATGCATCTGATATTGAAATTTCTAATGCCATTTCCCGTCTCCAGGAAGATGGGATAGATACCTCTCTTACTCACAATGAAGACACACAAATTAATAGGACCAAGAGTCCTATCCACTTCCCTTAATGGCGCGTTCTTCCATTCTCCAATGGAATTGCCGCGGTTTCCAAGTTAACATTGATGATATTAAACACCTTATTAACACTTACTCACCTATCTCTGTTGCTCTCCAAGAAACCTTCTTAACTCCTAGCCGTGATTTCACTCTTCGGAACCATGTTATATTCCGTAAAGATAATGAAGTTGGTGACAGGGCTTGTGGAGGGGTTGCTCTCATAGTCTCCAATAGTATTCCAGCTTCTGCTCTCCAACTCAACACAACACTACAAGCTACTGCAATTCGCCTGTATACTCAGGCATCCCTTACCATCTGCTCAATATATTTGCCACCAAACGAACCCATTAATTTTAACCAACTGTCTCTTTTGATTACACAACTTCCACCTCCTTTCCTCCTCTTGGGTGATTTCAATAGCCATAATCAGCTTTGGGGTGTAATAATACAAATTCTCGTGGCAGAATAATAGAAAACCTTTTAATTAGTCACAATTTAACATGTCTTAACAATGGCTCTTACACATACTGCCATCCTGCATCATGCTGCTTTTCAACCATTGACCTCTCCATGTGTTCACCTAATATCATGCCAAATTTTTCTTTTGATGTTTTGGATAACCACTTCGGTAATGATCATTTCCCAATCATCTTAATCGATAATCGGAACTCTCCATGTACCACCACTAGACTTCCAAGATGGAAAATTGAAAGAGCAGACTGGGACAGTTTCTGTATAAATGCCGTACTTACCGAAAATGTAGTCTTGCAGGGAAATATCAACGAGGCCACGTTGTCTGTTACACAGACAATACTGCAAGCAGCCCATCAAGCTATACCTAAAACATCCACAAAGTACCCCAAATTTCCAAAACCATGGTGGAACTCTGATTGTAGCGTTGCTTATAAAGAACAAAAAAAGGCTTGGAATAGATTTAGACGGTACCCAACAAACGATAATTTTATTGTTCAAAAAAGCAAGAGCAAAATGTAGACGTATCCGACGGGAAGCAAAAAGGGAGTCCTGGAAACAGTATGTGTCTAGCATTAAATCTTCCACAAACCCAAAAATCATTTGGAATAAAATAAAAAAAATTAATGGAAACGATACGTCTTATCCAACCTCCACCCTCAATAGCAATGGGATTGTTGCAAACAATCTTCCAGATATTGCAAACCTACTGGGAAAAATTATCTCCCAAACATCCAGCAATAATACCTATGATCCAAATTTTCATGTAATTAAAAACAAGATTGAAAAAATCCCACTCAAATTTCACTCCAGAACAATTGAGCCTTATAATTCTCCTTTTACAATGTATGAACTCATGAGTGCTTTGCAAACTTCAAGAAATAGTGCTCCTGGTCATGATAACATTCATTACTCCATGCTTAGACACTTGTCTCAAAGGTCAAAGGAAAATCTACTTAACTTATACAATAGAATCTGGATAGAACATTGCTTTCCAGATTCTTGGCGAAAAGCAATTATTATCCCTTTCCCAAAACCAGGTAAAGACCCAAAAAATCCAACTAACTATCGGCCAATAGCATTAACAAGCTGTCTATGCAAATTAATGGAGAGGATGGTAAATCAGGGTCTTATGTATTTCTTGGAATCCAATAACTGCATAATGACTTCTCAAAATGGCTTCCGCCGCATACGCTCTACTACAGATAACCTTCTTCTGCTTGAAACAAGAGTCCGAGAAGCATTTGTCAAACGAGAACATCTAGTCTCTATTTTCTTTGATATAGAGAAAGCCTATGATAGAACTTGGCGTCATGGAATACTTTGTGACCTTCAGGAATGCGGTCTCAAAGGAAACATGGCATTTTTTATTCAAAATTTTCTCACTGATCGTACTTTCCAAGTTCGTCTTGGATCGGTTCTTTCTGATCTTTACAACCAAGAACAGGGTGTTCCTCAGGGCAGTGTCTTGAGTGCTACACTCTTCATTCTAAGGCTCAATAACATCATCAAAAAGGTCCCACACACTGTCCAAACATCACTTTACGTTGACGATCTCCAAATCTCTTGTCAATCCCGTGACATGAGCAGGCTAGAAAGGCAGTTGCAAATTGCCCTAAATAACATCACTAACTGGACAAATGAAAATGGCTTTACTTTCTCATTTGAGAAAACAGTTTGTGTCCATTTTTGTCGGAGGAGAGGCTTACATCCGGGACCAGAACTCTTTCTGGGAAATCATCGTATTCCAGTTGTTCAAAAGGCAAAATTTCTTGGTGTGTTATTTGACCATAAACTTACCTTCAGGCCACACATTCAGTCTCTTAAAAACAAATGCCATAAAGCCCTTAATATCTTCAGAGTACTCTCCCATACATCCTGGGGAGCAGACCGTTATTCAATGCTTCGTCTGTATCGTGCTCTCATCCGTTCCAAACTGGATTATGGCTCTGTCATTTACGCCTCCGCTCGACAATCCATCTTGAAAGCTCTTGATCCTATTCACCATCAGGGTCTCAGACTGTGTACAGGTGCATTCCGTACCTCACCAGCTTTAAGTCTTTATGTGGAAGCCAACGAACCATCTTTAACATCAAGGCGTATGCAGCTGTCTCTTAACTATTATACGAAACTTAAATCACTGCCCACTCACCCTCTTTGGGATGCCGTTTTCGAACCTCGTTCCACCTTGCTTTTTGGTGCTCGCCCTTCATGCGTCCCTTCCTTTGGTATTCGGATGGATGGACTAACCAGAGAATTGGGTATAGATTGCCGGAGTATTGCTCCTTCTCATACTCATTTCTCTCCGCCATGGGTTATTCCTTCCGTGGACATCCATTGGGATCTGGTTAATCACAGCAAAAACACTACACCTTATTCTTTATACCAGCAGTTATTCTCTGAATTTCGGGATCATTTTCAAGACTTTAATTTCATTTTTACAGATGGGTCCAAAACTGAAACAAATGTGGGCTCTGCATTTGTCATTAATAACAGTGCCATTGCAGAAAAAATCCCCCCATCATGCTCCATTTTCACAGCAGAACTTTATGCCATTTCCATTGGTCTTACATATATTGGCTGCGCCACGAGACCACCTTTATTGGCGCAAATTCTAGCGATAAATGTAGCAATTATGGTAACCCACTTCGCCAATTTCAAAACCTATGCCAAATCACGCCGAAGACTAGTTTTTACGTTTGTTTCTTTAATTTAACTCGCCAAGTCAACATACTCGGGAAGTATTCTTTCTTCCAGGACAATATGGGCGTGATTTCAGAACCTCATTGGTGCATCAGCTCAAAAATGACAATGCCTGCTTTGTGACCGGCCACCCTTCCCAATGAAACCGTTGGGGGTCATCCTCCTGCTTTGTGACTGGTTCCTAAAATGCTGCAATGTGCTATATTTTAATCTTTGAAAACCAATGGAAGTGACATATTTTCAAATGGAGTAGGCAATATGGGGAAAACACTTAAAAAAAAATGCTCATTATGTAAAGTGTTACAGAATCACTTACGTATACAAACATCTTGCATTATTTATAACTTGTTATGGTTTATTGTTGTTATGAGCTAATGACAAACAATGTGCAAAAATGTCGACAATTTAATAACGCTGATGCAGGTAACGTGAGTAGGAGTTACAATGACAACGAAATTCTATTTTATAGTAGTTTTGAATTTACATTTAGCATTTTTCGCACACTGATGTCGCTATAACTTTATATCTCAATGAAAGATGGTTTTTATATATTTTAAATTTTGCTGAAACAATTTTAAAATCCTACAACTATTATACCTGCGCATTGTAATAACATAGGGTGGCAGGATGTTAAAAATTTGAGTAACACAGGGGCATAAAACGCGCTGCTCGTGTTATTCGTAAATATCACTTATATACTTCAATATAGTATTAGTCATACACAGAAGTCGATTCGGTGTCTATATTAATCATAGGCACAGGGCTATATGGGCTCGTGGGGCCCGAGCCTCTTCCCTAAACAACTTGAAATTGCAAATTTACATATATTGTAATGTAGAAATATACATAATATGGGCTTACCTTCTCCCCACAATAATTTTGAAAACTGTACATTAACGTGTGAAGGCGATTTTTCAAAAGATTATTTAAACGAATATTTTAACTAATATTTTTATATAATAGCTAACAATTTTGGAGTTCACATTTTTCACCCCTCAAGATTACACATCTTTTCTTTCAAGGAAATAAGAAATTATTAGACAAGATTGTCGTGTTTTCAGCCGTTGTTGTTTGGGTATAAGCTGAAATATACTGCTCCCTAATGATTTTAAAATTCGTGATTTCATCCAAGGAGCAATGGGGCCCGGTTTGTTAAAAATACGTGTGGTACCTGCATTAATATAAGATATACAGTAAACTTAGTTGACACATGGAATTTGCACTTTAATAACAATAAAGGTTTTTTTAACAGTTTTGTATGATAAAAGATTGAAATGCATTTAACCTCTTATACTTAACCAAATTTATATCATAAAAGGGAAACTAATTAATTTGCAACTGAAATCATAAAAATATATTAATTCTTCTACACTTTCGTATTTCTATATCACCATTTAGTTACCAAGTGATAATTGCTTTCATTCGCTAATTAAATTAAAACAAAATGAAGCAAGTATATTTTATCTGCGTGTTTTAACAGTTTCTGAAAGAAGTAATTTAAAGACTAGTAACTACAAAAGTGTGGGAATTGGAAGGTACTTTGACTTACAGTTACTGTGTAGCCGTTGGTGGGTGGGGGGTGAATTCTGTGTTCACAAAGAAGATTAGGTAGTGTAAACCTTTCTCTATTTATCTTTTCGAGGTCAAACTCTGCGATTATAAAATGGTCAGAAACGGATTTACCTTTTTTTTTTACTTACATTTTGATTTATTGATATACTGCTGGTATATTATCATATAAGTTATTGAACGTAACACTATTATATTTTATTATTGATATATTTTATTTAACGTTTGTTTTCCTTGATTTAACGACAACTGTTCGTCATTAGCCTGTAGCTACAAGTAGAATTTCAGTTGGAAAATTAGATATCGCAGAAAATTTACTTCAATTGAGTTTACTCAATTGAAGCAGATGCTGGTTTACTGTGTGTAAAGAAGTATTTACTGCATTTCGACATCAACGGTGATGAAATTTTCGATATATTTGAAAAATTCGAAAAAGCATTGTTAAAAGCTGACTCTCCACCAAAAAAAAAAATCAACGTCAATCGAAGATTTCTTTTCGAAGTAGTTATTACGTACGTACTTGTGTTTCACGGTTATTAAATTTTTATTATTTTCCTTTTCGTTAGTTTCTTACTTCAGTTTCAATCAATAGCGCAACCAGGAGTTCATGCTCGGGGGAGGGAGGGCCCGAAAATGTAAAAAATATTATTTTTTAATGTAATACTTTCTACATTTAACGTATTTTACATTTAAATTTTCCGCCCAAAGAAGGGCCCGGGACCAATCCCCCCCCCTTGTGGGTACGTCATTGGTTCCGAGAAATATGTGTTCCCCCGATTTAACGATTATTTTCACCAGTCCGTCCGGTGAAATTTATTGAATAGAAGTTAGATTGTAGGCTACATATACGGTGACGGGTTTTTAAGTAAGCACATGAGACACATGCCTGGGGTGGGGGCAGGTAGCAATTTCATAAAATAGCGCTTTCCCACAAACGTTGTAAAAGATATATAAACGTTTTGTCGTCATATAAAATAAATTCAATCATAACAACACCGTTATTTTGTAAGGTAATCATAACTGTTCTTTGTACCGCTATATATCATCATCATCATATTCAACCATTATCTATCCACTGCTGGATGAAGGTCTCTCCAAATGCTTTCCACACAAGTCTATCCTGGGCCATTCGTTTCCACGTCACCCCAACCTGTTTTCTTATTTCATCCACCCATCTAGTTTGAGGACGTTTTCTAGGTCTTCGGTGGTCTCTTGGAATCCAGTTCAGAATTTCTGTTGTCCATCGTTGATCAGTTCTTCTTGCAATATGCCCAGCCCATCGCCATTTCAGTCCTTTTACTTTAACAATGATGTCCTCTACTCTAGTTTGCTCTCTCACCCAAGTGTTTCTTTTTCGATCTCTCCTAGTTATTCCAAGCATGCACCTCTCCATGCTCCTTTGCGTTGTCTGTAACTTTCGTATTGCTCCAACTGTTAGACTCCATGTCTCTGATCCATAAGAGAGGACTGGCAATACACACTGGTTGAAGACCTTTCTTTTTAGACACAAAGGCAATTTCCCCTTCAGGATAAAACTGTTTCTTCCAAATGCACTCCAGCCAAGTTTAATACGTCTGTTGAGTTCTTTCATAATGTTGCCATCCATTGAAATCAGCTGGCCAAGGTAAATATATGAATCAGCAATTTCTAGCTCAGTGTTGTCAACTTGTATTTTTGTTTCCTCTACAAAATTATTGAACATGATCTTAGTTTTTTGTAGGTTCATCTTGAGTCCAACTTCTTTACTTCTAGTTGAGAGCTCCTGTACCATGTCTTGGAGTTCTGATGGGTTCGTTGAAAAAATAACAATGTCATCAGCAAACCGCAGATGATTTAAATATTCACCATTTATTTTTATTCCCTTGTTATTCCAATTTATCAGCTGAAAAATCATCTGTAAAGCTGAAGTAAAAAGTTTTGGAGAAATGGTATCTCCCTGCCTCACCCCTTTGCCAAGTTTGATAGTTTTGGTATCTTTATGTAACCGAAATTTTGCACTTGCATTTTTATACACACGTTTCACCATGTCAATGTACACATCCTCGATGTCTGTTGATCTTAAAGAGTTGATGACTGCTGATGTTTTAATAGAGTCAAAGGCCTTCTCATAGTCAATAAATGCAACACACAATGGAAGTTCATATTCATGTGTTCTTTCAATTAATTCTCTTAATACTTGAATATGGTCCACTGTACTGAATCCACTTCGAAATCCAGCTTGTTCTCTTGGTTGAGCTGCATCTAATTTTTTCTGCAGGCGATGTGTTAGCACTTTTGTGAAGATTTTATAAATAGCAGGTAACAAGCTAATTGGTCGGTAATTTTTCAAATCCTCTTTATCACCTTTTTTATGCAAAAGAATTACTGTTGCAGAATCCCATTGGTTTGGTATGTTACCGCTGTTAAGACATTTGGTAAAGAATTTTGCAAGTATGTCTTCTACATGTTCTCCTTGAAGCATTTGTCAAACGAGAACATCTTGTCTCTATTTTCTTTGATATAGAGAAAGCCTATGATAGAACTTGGCGTCATGGAATACTTTGTGACCTTCAGGAATGCGGTCTCAAAAGAAACATGGCATTTTTTATTCAAAATTTTCTCACTGATCGTACTTTCCAAGTTCGTCTTGGATCAGTCCTTTCTGATATTTATAACCAAGAACAGGGTGTTCCTCAGGGCAGTGTCCTGAGTGCTACACTCTTCATTCTAAGGCTCAATAACATCATTAAAAAGGTCCCACACACTGTCCAAACATCACTTTACGTTGATGATCTCCAAATCTCTTGTCAATCCCGTGACATGAGCAGGCTAGAAAGGCAGTTGCAAATTGCCCTCAATAACATCACTAACTGGACAAATGAAAATGGCTTTACTTTCTCATTTGAGAAGACAGTTTTTGTCGCAGGAGAGGCTTACATCCGGGACCAGAACTCTATCTGGGAAATCATCGTATTCCAGTTGTTCAAGAGGCAAAATTTCTTGGTGTGTTATTTGACCATAAACGTACCTTCAAGCCACACATTCAGTCTCTTAAAAACAAATGCCATAAAGCCCTTAATATGTTCAGAGTTCTCTCCCATACATTCTGGGGAGCAGATCGTTATTCAATGCTTCGTCTGTATCTTGCTCTCATCCGTTCTAAACTGGATTATTGCTCTGTCATTTCGTTGGATTCTATTAGGTAATCGCAATCGCGATAATTGACAGGGTGGGGGCCCTGGCAGTTAGCACATGTTGCAGGGGTGGTAGGAGGTTTGGTGCAAGTGTGTGAGGGGTGGTCCTGGCCACATTTCACGCAGCATGGCCGCTCGCGGCAGGTCCGGGCACCATGTTCCACCGCTTGACAGTTGAAACACTGAATTAGAGGTTTCCTGTCGCTGTTTACCTGTTCCACTGTAATTTTGGTGTGGAATAGGACAGTGAGGTTGAAAATTTCCTCCAGATCACCCTGACTTTTCAGTGTTAGTATGTAAAGGGGCATTGGATGGCCGTTCTTTCCGACCATTCGTCGGATGGCCGGGATGGGGATGAGTTCATTTATTTCTTTTTCTGTATCTTCTGGGGGGGTGCAAGAGGGTAGTCCCCTCAATAAGACTTGGGGAAGGGGTTTCTTTGTCGCAGGAGGGATGACGTGGAAGGTAATGTTTTTGTTTTCTAAAATTTTTGTTGCCTGTCTGTGGTCGTCCACTGTGTGGAATCTGAGGGTGTTATGCTTGGGCCCTGTCACGAACTCAAATGTTTGGGAAAGTTTTCCCCTGAGTTCCCGGTCAACCGTTGAGGGTGGGGTACTGGCAGGGATGAAGATTGGTGGGACCCGGGTGTTGAGGGGGGCAAAGTGTGTTTGGTGGGGCTGCTTCGTCTCCTAGGGTGGTTGGGGGGGCTAGCATGGAGTTCGTCAATTGCCTGGTTCAAAACCGCAGTCGGTTGATTAAGGAATGAAGGTCTGACCGGGGAGGGTGGCCCCGATGATTCCAGAGAATCAACCGAGGGACCCGACTGATGAGGAGATGGCGACGGAGAGTTAACAGCATTTTGTTTGATGGGGGAGGGGAAGGCTGCCCTTTACGGTGGGAACGGCCCTTATTATCCCTCAATGCATGGCCATATGGCGGTGGGTGGGGGGGTTGTAAGGAGCACTGACGGAGGTACAGATAAAAAGGATAAAAGACTCACCCGTTCCAGTTTAACCTCACGATCCGGCAGAATTTAAGCTGATCACCCAATCAGAAGATAGCTGTGAGAGTCGGTTTGAGCCAATGTGCGCAAAGGTAGGTGCCGTGGAACTATATGGGCGTGGTTACAGGAAGCAGGAATCACTGCTCTCATCCGGTGTAGCCAACACGTATCCCTGCTGACCAATCAGCGGCTCCGTAGGCAAAAGCCACCTATGAGGGTCCCAAAGGTCGATAACGATATTAACTTCTGGTTACATATAGGAGATGCTCCCAGAGTCAGTACGTTGGTCTTCTTTGATTTCGGCAAAGGCTTTGGCTTGGATGGCTGCTGTAGTCTGAGCTAGTCTGCTGACGTCTATCCTTTTCGGCTGCTGCAAACGAATGTATTTAACTCATCACTCTCTGACATTTTAAATGACCATACGCACGTCTTTAAATTTTTGGATAGAACTGGCTTTTACAACAGTCTTAGATTTTACCATGTATGCCCATGTACACAGTATATCCCAGATGCTCTTGCGCCATAAAAAATCCAAACAAACATTACAGTATAAATATTTTTCCAATAAAATGCGATGCAAAAAAAAAAATAATAATAATCTGTAAGAAAACTATTTTTCAATTGTACATCATGTTTTTTTTGACATTTTTGGATGCTGGAGTAAGATATTTTGAAAGTTTAGTTTCAATAAAATTATGAAACATTAAACACTAAAGACAAAGACAAAAATAATCATTCAATAATTTGTGTTCATTGCACATTATGTCCATTTTTTGATTTTGGAACTATCCCAGTCACTTGCTGTTGGCAAAATTTTTTTCCAACTTTCCTGTCACTTCTTCTTGACTTGCATCAGGGAATTTTAAACTAGCAGCAGTTGTAAAGGAAATTAGTAATACTAAAAAATTAACGGATTATATTACAAACTAATATCATAACCGTTTGTTTCAGTAAATTAGTTCCTTTAAGTAACGTTTGGTTTTGCTTCGCTGGAAGAATAAAGGTGAACGAGCCATTCTTAATTAACTTACCTGATCACTCTAATATTAAATTCTGTTGGATCCCTGCTCACATTGGTATCAAAGGGAATGAGGCTGCTGATGCAGCTGCAAGGCAACGAACTCCACTTGCTTCTAGCCAACTTTCTTCCTTTCTCAGACCTGAATCCAATTATCAAGACCTGTGTGAATCAAAGGTGGCAGGAGGAATGGGATCATCAAACCTTCCATGAATCTTTGAATCTGATATAAAATAAATAAAAAAAAAAAAGCTTCTCAACCTTGGCACAACTTAACAACATGAGCATTAACAATATCAAACTTTCAATTTATATCATTAAGCTGATTGGAAAAAACGAACCTGTTTGCCTCACGAGAGAGTATTGAAGAGAAAAGCACTTTGACGTTGGGATTAAGACGCAACATTTCTACAAAGAGATGATCAAATTTTCGAACATAAACTTCGACATCATCCTTCCAATTATTCGTGCCAACATGTACTAAAATAATACCATAATGATCATTCAAGGAAGAAATTTTACACGTTAATCCCTCATTCATAGGTCCAGGAAAACCATAAGGTCTACATGATAATTCAACAGCATCGTAGGTAAATACCTTTTCAAATACTACACCATAGAATCTCCAATTATCATTCGACTCCATGAAGAAAATAGAAAATAAATCACAACTATGTTAAAAAAAAAAAATGAACTTAACCTGAACATGTCAAAGAACAAAAACGACATTGTTGTATAATAATCCATAAAAACAAAATATTTCATAAATGAGGACAATTTTTATATCACATTTACATTTTCTGCCGTTCATATATATATGACAACGATCATGCTCTATGGCACCTCTGGAATCAAACCACAGTTAATGGCACGACAGGTGAGTATGGATATGTTATTTCTCTACCACCACAGCTGATAACACGAATGTACATAAACATTTCGCAGTGAAAGTCTTTGAGGCGACTGAAATTCAAAGGAAAAAATTCTTACCCATATGCCTTAATTTTTTTTTTTTTGTAATTCCACAATCTTACCTTGGGGGAAAAAAACAAACAAAACACACATATGTGTTTTGAAGCCTCCAAATACATATTGGTGTTTATGCCTGAATATAATCTTTAACAGTATACCCACAGATTACAACATCCAACATAATGTCGCAAGAAATATCAAGTTCCTGAGTATCTTCATGCAATTCAGTTAAAAAACGTTTCAATATCAAATGGAATTGTTCAGTATTTAACTCCTCCAACAAGGTATACTTTAATTTCTTTTTCCTTTTTGGAAATTTTACCCATAGCTTGTCTTCATTTCCTATCAATGTGCCATGCACATTGATATGAATGATAGCTGCTTCTTTGGTACACCCATAATTTTTTTTTGCAGGCATTGAAATGAGCATCATCAGTCATGAATATTTCTGATACAAAAGTGTCTGTTTTTTCACAGATGGACCTAAAAAATATTTCCATCTGATTAGCATTCACAGTGTTTGAACTACAAAACGCTACTGGAAATCCATAACCAAATTCATCAACTATAACTATTGATGTCAACTGGAAGTTATAACTGTTGGTGCCATGACAGAGTCTGTTATGAAGTGACTTCTTTAATGGCCACCACTTAACTTTTCAATAGCAACTCTAAAACTAAAAAAGTTACTTAATACACTTTATTACTTTGATAGACATTTCTAGGGACCACATTGTTTCCCACTAACCGAGATTCTACATCAAACTTAATGTCCTGCCACTTTCACCGTTCTTGAAACTGACATAATGAGTCCAACATACAACAATAACTCAACAAGTAATTATTATGCTTCCTGGTCATTATTTTATTATCTAGATTAATCATCAATGGTCTTAACCTTAGACATTGGCATCCACAAAATTTACTCAGGGAGTGGCTAAAAAATGGTCTCTTAAAGAGTTAAACTTATATTATCGTTTTGGTACACCTGTAAGTAAAAAAAAAATTAAAATAGAAGTCCCATAAAATGAATTTTATTTACGGTAAATATAGATTACGGAAAATTGAAACATCTGGGCTTTGGATGGAATGTGAATTCCATTGTGGTGTTGATTTAGTCCTAGCAATGCTAATTTCAGCATGTGGATTTCAGGTGATGGATAGCGAAAACAAATATGATACTTATCGTGATTGAATCGTCATTCCTTCTTATTCCGTATCTCGTTTATCACTGTAAACCTGCATCATCACTTGTATTAAGCACTTCTTGCCTTTTGGGGACTTCTCAAACTGTACGTCCTTTCACACCAAAATGTACTTTTCAAGAGCATGCTATCGTCTTTTTTTCTTCATCCCTTCTACTTGGGCGAAACTGGCTATATGAAAGATCAAACGGCCACTTGTGGGACTCATCTCAGAACAAATGAGCCTTATAATTCTCCTTTTACAATGTATGAGCTCATGAATGCTGTGCACACTTCCTTTGGTATTCGGATGAATAGACTAACCAGAGAATTAGGTATTGATTGTCGGAGTATTTCTCCTACACATACTAATTTATCACCGCCTTCGGTCATACCTTCCGTGGACATCCATTGGGATCTGGTTAACCACAGCAAAAGCACTACACCTAATGCTTTTTACCAGCAGTTATTCTCTGAATTTCGGGATCATTTTCAAGACTTTTATTTCATTTTTACAGATGGGTCCAAAACAGAAACAAATGTGGGTTCTGCATTTGTCATTAATAACAGTGCCATTGCAGAAAAAATCCCCCCATCATGCTCCATTTTCACAGCAGAACTTTATGCCATTTCCATGGCTCTTACATATATTTCAACTCATAGCTTAACTCATTGTATCATCTGTACCGATTCTCAGAGCTCTTTAAGAGCACTGGAATCCTTTAAATATTCACCTCATCCTATTTTATCCAAAATCCATTCACAACTGCAGCACCTGCACAATCATTCCAATGTCAAATTCTGCTGGATCCCTGCTCACATTGGTATTAAAAGGAATGAGGCTGCTGATGCAGCTGCAAGGGCAACGAACTCACCACTTGCTTCTAGCCAACTTCTTCCTTTCTCAGACCTCAACCCAATTATCAAGACCTGTTTGAATCAAAGGTGGCAGGAGGAATGGGATCACCAAACCAATAACAAATTGCATAATATTAAACATACAATTGGTAACTGGCCCTCCTCATACCGTAAAAATCGGAAAGAGGAGGTTCTCCTTGCCAGACTTCGCATTGGGCATTCCCATCTCACCCATAAACATCTGTTAGAAGGAAAACCAGCACCAATTTGCCAAGTGTGCAATGAACCCATAAGTGTTTTACACATTTTAACTCAATGCCCCTATCATAGACTTGCCCACACTCTTACTTTTAACTCTTCATCACTGTCTGACATTTTGAATGACCATGCTGACCATACGCACGTTTTTAAATTTTTAAAAAGTACTGGGTTTTACTACAGTCTTTGATTTTACCATGTTTGGCGCAGTATAGCCCAGATGCTCTTGCGCCATAAAAAAGCCAAACAAACAATCACACTTCAAGAAATAGTGCTCCTTGTCATAATAATATCCAATACCCATGTGAAGGTAAATATCATGAAAATTTTGTATTTTATTAGTTTACATACAAGAACAACTTACATAAAACTCTTCAGTTACCCTACCCCATCTGTGTAAAATAACTTCAGAAAAAAAATTACATAAAGTGTCTATTTAAGTTCTGTTTCAAACTTCCTTGACGTCTCCAGATTTTCCAGACTAAATCTTAATCGATTTCTGAGTAGCTAATTACAGTGAACACATTAAAATTTACATAATAAAAACAAGTTCCAAGACTATAAAATCTGCTAACGCAAACCCAAAACCCATTTATATAACTCAATTCCAGAGAATTTACAAATACAAAAACTTTTCTGACTTTGTGTTGCCATGAATTGAGAGTCTAAACATCCATCTAGACCAGAGAGAGGAATGATTATCATCTAACTTTATTATTGAATTGGAACACAATTACACCTATTGTTGATGTTGCCGTTAGCAGAAAGTAAAAATCAAATTGAAACAAATACTGTTATGAAGCTACGTACAGTTGTTTGTCTTAATTCATTGTTTACGTTATATTTCTTTTGATTTGAGCGTAATATATTCATAGCAATGATCCAGTATCATGAGAATGGGGGGGGGGCGCACATGAAATAATACAAATCTAAAAGCACAGAAAACAAAAAATGATAAATTAATATGAGGATACACAAGGATAGCTTAGGGAATAGTTGATAATTGTATGTGATGTTTAATTGCATAAAAGCCAGTATTACTAACGAGTCTTTTTAATCAAGTGCTCTGTGTTTTTTCCTTATTTATGTCGACATCAATTATGGAGTGAGCCGCTAAATCTTGAGAAGTCAACTTCTATCAATTGCCCTGTACTGTGATATGCCTGTATGAACTCTTCTGCAAGAAACGACACATAACACAAAAGGAAACGATCACATGCCGATAGAGGAAGCTATAACAGTATTCTTGCCACACAAATTCTGCATAAAACAAGTCAGATCAAGTAATAACAGAAAGAAACAATTAACGATATATATATATATATATATTGAGTGATTGCAAAAGTTTGTGCCTGATCGAAAAATAAAATTCAATACATTAAATTTTAAAGGATACAGTTTTGTTAATCAATTGTATAGTCATAATTGTTCTCTTTAATTATATTTCAACGATCCACAACCTTGTGGATCCCGTTTTTGAGGAAAAGGCTTGGTTTTCCTTGATAAAAGTTTGTGACATAGTTTTCAACAGCTTTTCCAGAATTAAGATCTTTGCCGTTCAAACTGTTCGGAAAAGATCGGAACAGATGAAAATCTGAAGAACATGGTGTGTGCTACGGAGTTTCCCATTGCGATTCCTACGTTTTTCACAGCATCCGTTTGGTGACATGTGGCTTAGCACGGTCATGGTGGATGATGATGCCTTTGCGATTGGCCAAAACTGGACTTTTTTTTTTTTCAATAGCTGCATCAAGTCTAGTGACTTGCTCACAATACCTGTCTACTGTGACTTTTGCCGCATTGGAATAGTTTGAAATGAATTCCCCTGCAGTCCCACCAAACACGCTATAACACCTTCGTTGGATGCAGGCCAGCTTTTGCCACAGGTTCTGCATCTTCCCATATATTCCTTCAGGTCCTTTTGCACTGTGCGTTGTTGTACAGAAACCATTTTTCATCGCTTGTTACCGTACGGTACAAAAAAGCCTCTTTTTCGTTACATGCAAGGAGAGAAATGGCCACGTTCATTTGGTTCCGCTTATTCCTTTCAGTCAATAAATGCGGCACCATCAGGGTCTCAGACTGCGTACGTGTGCACCCCATTGCAAGACTGTGGTTTGTTTGTATAAATTATTTTCAAAAGAGAAACAAGTTTGGTTCATGCATAGTTTGTTGAGGAGAATCAGTTCATTAATTTCAAAATCTATATAGTGGAATTCCTTCAATCTCCGAGTAAGTGAATCAACTGAGCCTTGGATGAGTATGTTTGTAAATAAACTCTTCACATCAAACGAGACCATTTTGAAGGAATTAGAAATGAGTAGCTTTAATTTTTCAATAAAATTGGATTAGTTTTAACAGTAAAAATATTATTTGATAGTGGAGGTGAAAACTTCTGGACAAGATACTTAGACAGTGGATGGGTGGCTGTACCAATATTTGAAATAATTGGTCGGAATAGCATTCCCGGTTTATGCACCTTTGGCAGTGCATGAAGTCAGGCAACATTAGCAACCAACGGTACAACCTTCTCATCTATGAAAAAACAGTTCCAAATCGTTTTATTCACATTGGAAAGTAGAGCAGTTGACAGGTTTTTCTTTACCTTTGCATAAGGGCCATCCTTTGTAAGTTGGTTCACCCCATCCAAATATTGGTTCTTATCGATTACGACGACTTGACTGCCTTTATCAGCCCTAGTTATAATGAAGTCTTTGTTCTTGAGTAAATTTTTCACTTCCCGAGCATCTGTATAAGAAATATTAGGCAAAGGCTGTTTATTATTTGAGGATAATGTTTCCTCAATGCAATGGTGAAGAAATTCTTTTTGGCCAAAATGCAATCAGCTGCTGAATTTTAATGCTCTTTCGATAGGCGCTATGAAATTGGTATGATGTATTGGCCGGGCTAGTGCAAAATTTAAGTTTAAGGAAAGTAAATTGAGTTGATTTTCTGAAAGTGAAGTACTCGAGAGGTTCAAAACCGCATCTTGGGTAAAAGGCTCTTGGTTGGTTGGAGGATTAATAAGTTTAGAGAATTTTTTCAGATGTGTTGAGTGGCATTTCTCCATAATGCGTTGTCATTGTGGATAAACTCTAGCTTCCCACACACTAAAATTTACCTCATACCGTAAAAATCGGAAAGAGGAGGTTCTCCTTGCTAGACTTCGCATTGGGCATTCCCATCTCACCCATAGACATCTGTTGGAAGGAAAACCAGCACCTATTTGCCAAGTGTGCAATGAACCCATAAGTGTTTTACACATTTTGACTCAATGCCCCTATCATAGACTTGCTCGCACTCTTACTTTTAACTCTTCATCACTGTCTGACATTTTAGATGACCATGCTGACCATACGCATGTTTTTAAATTTTTAAAAAGTACTGGTTTTACTACAGTCTTTGATTTTACCATGTTTGGC
>QLNU02005326.1:0-18650 GCA_006491805.2 Dysdera silvatica | reverse complement strand
AATAAATAAATAAATAAATAAATAAATAAATAAATAAATAAATAAATAAATAAAAATGTTTAAATCTATAGTAAATTGTTACAACTGTACCCATTGCATGTATCATTTTATTATTTTTTAGATCATTTAGTTATTATTTATCATCCCTTTTTTTTTTTACAAAAAATTAATGTAGTCTAATCTCGATTTAACGATTTTCACCGGACCAGTGAAAACAATCGTTAAATTTTCAGCTGAAATTTTACATGTGAAATACGTTAAAAGTAACATTCATTAAAAAAATAACAATATTTTTTACATTTTCGGTCCTTCCCCGAGCAAAATTCATGGGTAAGCTGTTGATCGGAACTAAAATAAGAAATTATGGAGAATAAAACCCGTAAAAATGCTTATCAGCGTTTTGAATAATACGTGTTAATTTTAGTGAATGTAAAACACAAGTGTGGACGCACGTAATTACTACCTCGAAAAGAAGTCTTTGATTGACAGTTGCTTTGGATTTTCTTGGATGTTGGCATTTAATATTACCCTTTCGAATTGAAAAGAGTATCGTTGACGTCAAAACGCAGTAAATACTTCTTTACACACTATAAACAACCAGCACTCGTTTCAATTGAGTAAACTTTATTGAAATTATTTCAAACTGAAATTCTAGTTGCAGCTATAAGCTAATGACGAAGAGTTATCGTTAGATGGAGGGAACCAAATGTTAATAGAAGAAAATATAACACTGGACTCGACGTAACTCAATCCGCACCAATGAAAGCCATCAATAAATCGAGAATATCGTAAAATATTGTATTGCTAAAAGTTTGACTACATATCTACTTTAAATGTCTGCTCTTTTCAACATGCATCGTCCTCGTGCTCATCATCGGCAGCCATTTTCAATCCACTGTAGGATGGAGGTCTCTCTGTTATCACACATGTAGTACGGTGAAAGAAATACAGAGGAAGCGCTCTTAAGCTCACCACGTTGGCCAGACGGATTGGTAAGCTGGACCTACAGTTTAACGAAGAATTCGAACCTCGGTCACCACAGCCAAAGTTCTGCGCTAAGACACTGCCATCTAAATTTAGGAGGCAGTGGCTAAGACGGGACTCATTTTGTCACCCCACTACGGAGTAACCTTTACTGATGATGCTTTGTAGCGACAATCATTCGATCTAGTGCCGCTATTCATGGCAGAGGACAGCTGTGGACATTCAACATGTATACAGGGCTGTTTTTACCATTAAAACTAACCAGGCATACCATTATAACTAACCAGGCTGCAGTCCTAGAGTGGCTATACCTATAAAAGTCTTCGATATTTTTACTATTTGAATATCTCTTCGTCCATGTTTATGAACATTTCTATTTTGTGATGATATCATATCACAAAATAGGAAAATGATGAAAGGAAAATTGTATAAAACTGTAGTGAGACCTGCAATGTTATACAGGGCAGAGAATTGGCCAATTACAAGAGCGCATGAAAGGAAGATGAAAGTGGCTGAGATGAGAATGCTGAGGTGGATGAATGGCGTTACAAGGAGGGATAAAATAAGGAATAACCTAATTAGAGGTACGGTCAAGGTTGGACCCATAGGAAGAAAGATACAAGAACATAGGTTAAGATGGCTTGGGCATATGGAACGGTGAAATGAGGAATATGTGGGAAAGGTATTGGATAAGTTGGTGGTAAGGGGAAGACCATGGTTGAGATGGAAGGATAAAGTGACCGAAGATCTGGAAGAGTATGGATGGAGTAGAGAAGAGACATTGGATAGAAGATTTTGGAAAAAAAAGGTTAAAAGAGCACAACGCCGACCCCATATAAGCATGGGAAAATGGCAAAGTGAAAAAAAAAGAAAGAAAAGAAAAATGAACAACAAAAACAACATCCATATTACACAACAGAATAGGCATAATTTTAACTATTGATAATGCTGTTTCAAACTTCATCCCCCATCCAAGTCATCAATTAGCAGACGATATTTTAATGTATTAACCAGGGCCCGATGAAGCCAAAGTGGGGTCCAGGGACTAGTATTTATTCTGGGCCTCCTCCTTACGCACTCGAAACAAAATTATTCAGTAAGTCAGTAACAAATGCAAACTCTTGATATATATATATTATCTGCATAATCAATAGTTTTGTTTGTTTGGCTTTTTTATGGCGCAAGAGCATCTGGGCTATACTGCGCCAAACAATAATCAATAGTTTAAAGAGGTTTTCGATGACGCTTGAGTTATAATTAAGAAAAAATTTAATGTTAATAAATTACTAAGTCATAATTAAAAAAAACTAGGTTTCAAACTGACATTTTAAACTTGCTAAAAAAGTTCACATACAAAATTTGGAGCCCCCAATAATATGGGAGCCCAGGAGGCCTGTGCGTTAATCGGGTCCTGGTATTAACTTTCCTGAATTTCGGTAGCCCGCGACTCACTTATTTTATGTAAAAAGTCGAATCCAACAACAACAACAACAAACAAGATGGCCATCTCCTGTTTTCTCAACATTTAAAAAAAAAGGTAAAAAAAAAACTTTTTTCCTAAACCAGTTGGGTTTACTTCCAAACCTTATGAACCTACTATGAGGTTCGTTGAGGGTAGGGTCTGACATTTTCACGAGGACTTCTAATCCCCAACACATCACTTTTGTAAAACTTAGTAATAATTATTAAAACTTGGTATTATGGTAGTGACAACTTGGCTGTTGTGTCCCTATTCTAAAGTCCTTTCCTGAGACCTGTGGGAATAATGTTATTTTGCCTTGGTTGTGACACCATAAAATTTCCAGAAAACATGTATGACGTCAGAATAAATAGTCTCACTTATATATACATATTTTAATACAGTATTATTTTATACTTCTCTGTATGTGTCGTGAAATTTTTTTCTCTGTTTTTCAGTCTGCCTTCTTTGCAAAGTTTTTTACTACTTTACCGAATTGTATTATTAATACAGGATGACCTTTATCTTGTTTTGGTCAAACCTTTGAAACTTTTTCCCGTTTTTGTTCACCCGTCCCTAATCACCTTCTCCCCTCTGCTTTTGAATGAAAAAGAAATTATCCCTTCCATTTTTTTTCGACGAAAAAAGATCTAAGCATATAAATCAGGGTTGCCCAAACTTTTTAGGCAGCGGGTCATTTAAAAACTTTGCATAGACCTCGAAGGCCAACGGTTTCAGCGATTTTTATAAAAAATAAATAAATAATAATAATAAAAATATAAAGCCTCCCGTCCCAGTTTCTTCCAGTTATTTGTTTGTTCACTTTCGATAGGGAAAGGGGTCACCCATGGTGTACCCCCTGTTTGTCTTTATTTCGTGGGGGAGGGGGGGAGCTCAAGTTTTGGTTTTGCGGTTTTTTTATTCCAAATAGTTGTCGGCGGACTGGATTGTGGCCCGAGGGCCGTATACATGCTGGAAAACCCTGATATAGATGCAATAATAAGGCAATTTAACGAATTTAATACTATACACACCCCAACATTTTAAGATTAGTTGGCCGTTATAGCGTCAATTTTTAAACAGTCCCCTTAATAACCAGCGTAAATAGGTGGGTGCTAGGAATTGCTTAGCCCTCCCTATGAAAATGTTAGTCCCCCCCCCCATGCCTAGAAAAATGAAAATTATGGATTAATGACATCTACGGAGCATTAGGGTGGGTGGGTTACAGTCCCAAGCCCTAAATCTCCAGGCTAGCTACGTCAATGTCTTTATAGGCGAGTTTGACCATAGTAGAACGACACTTAATCCTCCACACCACCCTTACAGAAGCATTTTTTACATGCTAATAACAATATCTTCTTTCTAATAGTGGCCAGATAGTAAACAAAGGTAGAAGATCCATCGCCAAAACACACTGACAAATAGCTTTGCAAAAACTTTCTTTTTTTTTCTTTCTAAGAAGTGTAAACGAAAATGGCAGCATTAGCATCCTTTACCTGGCACTTTACCAACCAACACGGAAATCATTAGAGTAGAATACGTGCGTGTCCATGAATTACAGAAAGACAGAGAAAGGAAGTATAAAATATCGTTTGGAAAATTCACACATTTAATTTCCTTTTATTAGCATGTGTATCGATTTGTGTCGTCATGAGCTCTCTCTCTCTCTCTCTCTCACCCTCTCTTTCTCTCTCTCTCTCTCTCTCTTACCTTTATCGCAGCAACATCATAAGTTAACCATCACTATTGTGGAGGGAAAAATATTTAAGAATGGCATGGTACTGTCCTAAATTTTCGTAAGAAGCTGGACAACGTCCAGATGATTGAGATCCCTTAGAATCAGCAAAGAAGACAATCGAAAAGGGAAGTTTATAAGAAGAAACCCATGAGTTCAAAAGTGTGACTGAGGTAAGATCTTGAACTATATTTTCTTATTTTACCAGTTACTTTACATCTTAGATCATTTTTTACTCTATTTAGAGTCGAAAAAAAAAAAAAAAGAGAGAGAGAACCTTTGGTGCCATGGAATCCTGCGAGGCTGGGGTCCTACGCAGCTGTCTTGTCTGCCTACGCAGAAGTGTGGCGCTGTGCACGAAGTTAAAATCTTGTTTAAGTTCGTAACAAATAATTATTTACTTTAAAATTCAATGAGAGAGGGAGCCACTTGCTCTACTAGTGTGTCTTTTATCGGTGTGTATGGTTTCTGCCACATGTTCTCGTTGCGAGATGAACTGCCGTGAGAAAAGAGGAGTTTCTACTCACAGGGTATTTGCTCAGGAGCAGTGGCATAGCACGGGGGCTCTAAATTTCAATACTGGACTGGTAAAATGGAGTGTTAACGGGTTTTAGCGGACACAAGACTTAACTTGCGGCGTAGCGAGGGTTGCTAGCAACCCTGGCTACGCCGCTGCTCATCGGAGGGCAGGCCCGACGACAGAGGAGGCTCCGGTCCATTATTTATCTTGTCAAGATATTTTAGGGTACGGGCCTCGCAGAAAAATAAAATATTTGTGTCTCACGGAACAGCTCTTTTGACTCACGAGCTTACATTCGTCCCTTCTCATAAAAACAAAACAAAAAAAACCAACAGCTCAAATTAGCTTATCATAAAAGCATTTTATTCAGTTAAACGCTTTTCTGCAAAACTAGATGTACAGTTATGAGTTCGAGGGCGGCCCCCCCCCGAATAATTTTCAACTTTTTACATATATTGTAATGTATAAACATCCATAATATATGCTTTCCCACTCCCAATAATTTTGAAAACTCTAAGCCTATGTTCAAAGGGATAACTGCTTTAATTTGCCAATACCGAGAATGTAACATTTAATAAAAATATTTTAGCTTTAATTCTGTAGAGTTATTCTATGTTTAAGTTAAAAAGAAATTTCGGAATTATATTTAACGTTCTTCTGATAAAACACTCAAATTCGTGGCGGCTAAGTATCCCTGGTGACACAAAGACATTTTCTATCAAAATAAACAGTTAAAATTCGTGGCCGGAGAAGCCACCCAATACGCAACAATGAATTTTTTATCTTCTTCTTCTTCTTTTTTTTTTTTTACGCGCGTACTAAAAGTGATATTTTAGCTCATGCTAGTAGTGTTGTCACGCACAAGGGCTTACTCAGGATTCATAAACTCGGGTGGCTGTGGACTAGAGTTCGTTAAATTATTTTCAATAAACACATTGTGTGTGTTCAATATTTTTAGGGGGTGTGTTAAAATATATGGAGGGGCGTGTATAAATCCCTGGCCATGGATATCAAAAAGCGGATTGTTGATTAAGACTTTTTGAATGCCACTATTTTTTGCCCATGTAAATATGTTATTGAAATTTCGTAAACGTCAGCAGTAGTATTTCATTCATCCACACGACAGTAATACTCCATCGAATATTTTATGGCAGAACAGCTCGTTCAGATATTATATATGATATCGTGCCATAAATGCAAACGGTTATTTGGTGCACCCAATATATTAATTATCCACGATTTCGAATTTCAGCCTCAAGACTGCCTAGGGGCCCGAAAATCCTGTCGCCAGACCTGGGCGGGGGTGTCAAATTTACCTTCAAGATTTTAGAGTGTGTTTGTGTTTTTTTTTGGTTTTTTTTTTGATAAAATGTACTTACCAGAAAAATGAAATAAATGTCCAGTAGTAATGAAATAATTCGTCCATATTCACACAAAAAGGGTTGTTTTTTTGTTTTGTTTTGTTTTTTTGAGGAAAACAAAATTCAAGCATTTCTTCTCGGATATTTAACCTATTTTCAGACGGTTGATAATTTTTGAGGTGGCAGGATTTTACCTCATATGGTGCCTTTCCCCTTTATGGTATCCTTTTCTTTGTTTGGATTTTTTTATGGCGTAAGAGCAATTGGGTTATGCTGCAGCAAACCTGGTAAAACCAGAGACTGTTGTAAAAATCAGTTCTCTGTAAAAAGTTAAAGACGTGTGTGTGGTCAGCATGGTCGTTTAAAATGTTAGAGTGTGATGAAGAATTAAAAGTAGAAGAATGTTTTGTTTGGATTTTTTATGGCGCAAGAGCATCTGGGCTATACTGC
The DNA here is from genome assembly GCA_006491805.2 of Dysdera silvatica. NCBI lineage: Eukaryota > Metazoa > Arthropoda > Arachnida > Araneae > Dysderidae > Dysdera > Dysdera silvatica. The sequence continues at coordinate 12,141 of QLNU02005326.1, read as the reverse complement.
GCCAAACATGGTAAAATCAAAGACTGTTGTAAAAGCCAATACTTTTTAAAAATTTAAAAACGTATGCATGGTCATTTAAAATGTCAGAGAATGATGAAGAGTTAAAAGTAAGAGTGCGAGCAAGTCTATGATAGGGGCATTGAGTTAAAATGTGTAAAACACTTATGGGTTCATTGCACACTTGGCAAATTGGTGCTGGTTTCCATTCCAATAGATGACTATGGGTGAGACGCGAATGACCAATGCGAAATCTGGAAAGGAGAACCTTTTCTTTTCGATTTTTATGGTATGAGGAGGGCCAGTTACCAATTGCATGTTTAACATGACGCAATTTGTTATTGGTTTGATGATACCATCCTTCTTGCCACTTTTAATTCAGACAGGTCTTGATAATTGGTTTCAGACCAGAGAATGGAAGAGGCTAGCTAAAAGCAAGTGGTGAGTTCGTTGCCATCGCAGCTGCTCCAGTAGCTTCATTCCTTTTAATACCAATGTGAGCAGGGATCCAGCAGAATTTGACATTGGAATGATTGTGCAGGTGCTGCAGTTGTGAATGGATTTAGGATAAAATAGGATGAGGTGAATATTTAAAGGATTCCAGTGCTCTTAAAGAGCTCTGAGAATCGGTACAGATGATACAATGAGTTAAGCTATGAGTTGAAATATATGTAAGAGCCATGGAAATGGCGTAAAGTTCTACTGTGAAAATGGAGCATGATGGGGGGATTTTTTCTGCAATGGCACTGTTATTAATGACAAATGCAGAACCCACATTTGTTTCAGTTTTGGACCCATGTGTAAAAATGAAATTAAAGTCTTGAAAATGATCCCGAAATTCAGAGAATAACTGCTGGTAAAAAGCATTAGGTGTAGTGCTTTTGCTGTGGTTAACCAGATCCCAATGGATGTCCACGGCAGGTATGACCCATGGTGGTGATAAATGAGTATGTGTAGGAGCAATACTCCGACAATCTATACCTAATTCTCTGGTTAGTTTATCCATCCAAATACCAAAGGAAGGGATGCATGAAGGGCGAGCATTAAAAAGTAAGATGGAACGAGGTTCGAAAACGACATCCCTAAGAGGGTGAGTGGGCAGTGATTTAAGTTTCGTATAATAGTTAAGAGACAGCTGCATACGCCTTGATGTTAAAGATGGTTCGTTGGCTTCCACATAAAGATTTAAAGCTGGTGAGGTACGGAATGCACCAGTACACAGTCTGAGACCCTGATGGTGTATAGGGTCAAGATCTTTTAAGACGAATAGTCGAGCGGAGGCGCAATTGACAGAGCCATAATCCAGTTTGGAACGGATGAGAGCACGATACAGACGAAACATTGAATAACGGTCTGCTCCCCAGGATGTACGGGAGAGAACTCTGAAGATATTGAGGGCTTTATAGCATTTGTTTTTAAGAGACTGTATGTGTGATTTGAAGGTAAGTTTATGGTCAAATAACACACCAAGAAATTTTGCCTTTTGAACAACTGGAATACGATGATTTCCCAGAAAGAGTTCTGGTCCCGGATGTAAGCCTCTCCTCCGACAAAAATAAACCCAAAGTCCTCTGTATTGAGAAATTAAAGTCATTTTCATTTGTCCAGTTAGTGATGTTTTTGAGGGCCATTTGCAACTGCCTTTCTAGCCTGCTCATATCACTAGAGTGACAAGAGATTTGGAGATCATCAACATAAAGTGATGTTTGGACAGTGTGTGGGACCTTTTTGATGATGTTATTGAGCCTTAGAATGAAGAGTGTAGCACTCAAGACACTGCCCTGAGGAACACCCTGTTCTTGGTTGTAAAGATCAGAAAGAACCGATCCAAGACGAACTTGGAAAGTACGATCAGATAGAAAATTTTGAATAAAAAATGCCATGTTTCCTTTGAGGCCACATTCCTGAAGGTCACAAAGTATTCCGTGGCGCCAAGTTTGATCGTAAGTTTTCTCTATGTCAAAGAAAATAGAGACTAGATGTTCTCGTTTGACAAATGCTTCTCGGACTCTTGTTTCAAGCAGAAGAAGGTTATCTGTAGTAGAGCGTATGCGGCGGAAGCCATTTTGAGAAGTCATTATGCAGTTATTGGATTCCAAGAAATACATCAGACGCTTGTTAACCATCCTCTTCATTAATTTGCATAGACAGCTTGTTAATGCTATTGGCCGATAGTTAGTTGGATGTTTTAGGTCTTTACCTGGTTTGGGGAAAGGGATAATAATTGCTGTTCGCCAAGAGTCTAGAAAGCAATATTCAGTCCAGATTCTATTGTACAGGCAAAGGAGGTTTTCCTTTGAGACAAGTGTCTAAGCATGGAGTAATGAATGTTATCATGACCAGGAGCACTATTTCTTGAAGTTTGCAAAGCACTCATGAGTTCATACATTGTAAAAGGGAAATTGTAAGGCTCATGTGTTCTGGAAAGAAATTTGAGTGGGATGTTTCCAATCCTGTTTTTAATTAGAAGGTTAGGATCATAGGTATTATTGCTGGATGTTTGGGAGATAATTTTTCCCAGTAGGTTTGCAATATCTGGAAGATTGTTTGCAACAATCCCATTGCTATTGAGGGTGGATAAGATATATGATTCCCATTAATTTTTTTTCTTTTATTCCAAATGATTTTTGGAAGTTTTAATGCTAGAAACATACTGTTTCCACGACTCCCTTTCCTTCCCGTCAGATACGTCTACATTTTGCTCTTGCTTTTTTGAACAATAAAATTATCGTTTGTTGGGTACCGTCTAAATCTATTCCAAGCCTTTTTTTGTTCTTTATAAGCAACGCTACAATCAGAGTTCCACCATGGTTTTGGAAATTTGGGGTACTTTGTGGAGGTTTTAGGTATTGCTTGCGTAACGGATAATCTGGCTTCGTTGATATTTCCTTGCAAGACCAAATTTTCCGTAAGTATGGAATTTATACGGAAACTATCCCAGTTTGCCCTTTTAACTTTCCATCTTGGAAGTCTAGTGGTGGTACATGGAGAGTTCCGATTATCGATTAAGATGAGTGGAAAGTAAGTGATCACTACCAAAAGGGTTATCCAAAACATCAAAAGAAAAATTTGGCATGATATTAGGTGAACAAATGGAGAGGTCGATTGTTGAAAAGCTGCATGATGCAGGATAGCAGTATGTGTAAGAGCTATTGTTAAGACATGTTAAATTGTGACTAATTAAAAGGTTTTCTATTTTTCTGCCACGATAATTTGTATTATTACACCCACAAAGCTGATCATGGCTATCGAAATCACCCAAGAAGAGGAAAGGAGGTGGAAGTTGTGTGATCAAAAGAGATAGTTGGTTAACATTAATGGGTTCGTTGGCTGGCAAATATATTGAGCAGATAGTAAGAGATGCCTGAGTGTACAGGCGAATTGCAGTAGCTTGTAGTGTTTGTTGAGTTAGAGAGCAGAAGATGGAATACTATTGGGGACTATGAGAGCAACCAACTTCATTATCTTTACGGAATATAATATGGTTTCAAAGTGTAGGATTATATGGTTAGGAGTTAAGGTTTTTGGAGAGCAACACAGATAGGTGAGTAAGTGTTAATAAGGTGTTTAATATCATCAATGTTAACTTGGAAACCGCGGCAATTCCATTGGAGAATGGAAGAACGCGCCATTAAGGGAAGTGGATAGGACTCTTGGTCCTATTACTTTGTGTGTCTTCATTGTGAGTAAGAGAGGTATCTATCCCATCTTCCTGGAGACGGGAAATGGCATTAGAAATTTCAATATCACATGCATAATCAGTGATGTCATTTTCGGCTTCTTTAATTTCTTTACTTTTCTGTTTGGACTCTTTTAAAAAGTCCTTTGCTATAAGGTGCCGATCGTATGTCGACCAACATAGTCTGGGTTTTTTTGTTTTTTTTTGAAGAACTTTGGGTTTTTAAATTTATTTTTATCTTTGGTTTGCTGATTCTATTTGCTTTCGACGAAGTGCTTTTTATTGAGTTAGCTGAGATGTTGGTTTCAGTTGGAGTGTTGGTTTGAACCGAGTTAACTATACGGCTATTATTATGAGGGAGTGTCTGGACTGCAACACTCACCATTGAGGGTTGTTTATTTGTTTGGACAGCTGCTGCAAAATTAAGGCTATTGGGTGGTTGGTTAATGTTTGATTTTTAGCTTCAGCATTGCTGACAATGTTAGTGACCTTAATTTCAAGAATACGTTTTTTCTCTTTCCATTTAGGGCACGATTTTGCACATGATGGATGTTCACCCTTACAATTTGCGCATTTAGGAGAAGTGTTTGAGCAGTTGTTGTCATCGTGGTCGTGGGTTCCACATTTAGCACATGTTAATTTACCTCGGCAGGAGATCTTAGAATGTCAGTAAGTGTATGACTAAGGATAAAGTAAGGGCATCGAGATAACCTATGTAAAACACCGATGGGTTCATTGCACACTCGGCAAATTGGTGCTGGCTTACCTTTCAACAGATGTTTATGGGTGAGATGGGAATGCCCAATGTAAAGTCTAGCAAGGAGAACCTCCTCGTTCTGATTTTTACAGTATATGAGGAGGGCCAGTTACCAATTGTCTGTTTAATATGATGCCATTTGTTTTTGGTTTGACAATCCCATTCTTCTTCTTGTCATTTTCGATTTAAGCAGATCTTGATAATTGGCTTCAGGTCAGAGAATGAAAGTAGCTAGCTAAAAGCAAGTGGTCTGTCTATTGGCTTCGCTTCTGCATCAATAGTCTCATTCCCTGTGATACCAATGTGAGCAGGGATCAAATGAAATTTAACATTGGAATGGGTGTGCAGGCGCTGCAGTTCTGAACGGATTTTAGGTAAAATAGGATGGGATGAATATGTAAAAGATTCCAGTGCTCGTAAGGAGCTCTGAAAATAGGTACAAATGATACAGTGAGTTAAGCCATGAGTTAAAATATATACGCAAGAGCTATGGGAATGGCATGAAGTTCTGTGTGAAAATGGAGAACAAGAGTAGAATTTGTTTGGCAATGGCGCTGTTCTTAATGACAAATGAAAAACCCACACGTTACCGATTTACACCCATCAGTGAAAATAAAATTTAAATCTTGAAATTGGTCCCGAAATTCAGAGAATAACTGCTGATAAACAACATTAGGTGTAGTGCTTTTGCTATAATTAACCAGATCCCAACTATTGTCCAGTGCTGGTATGACCCATGGTGGTGATATATGAATATGTGTAGGAGCAATACTTCGACAATCAATATCCAATTCTCTGGTTAGTTTATCCATCCAAATACCAAATGAAGGAATGCATGAAAGACGAGAATTAAAAAGTTATGTAGAGCGAGGTTTAAAAACAACATCCCCAAGAGGGTGATCGGGCAGTGATTTAAGTTTCGTATAATAGTTAAGAGACAGCTGCATATGCCTTGATGTTAAAGATGGTTCGTTGGCTTCCACATAAAGACTTAAAGCTGGTGAGGTACAGAATGCACCAGTACACAGTCTAAGACTGATGGTGTATAGGGTCAAAACCTTTTAAGATGAACTGTCTAGCACAGCAATAAATGACAGAGCCATTGTTCAGTTTCAAACGGATGATAACATGATAGAGATGAAGCATCGAGTAATGGTCTACTCTCCAGGATGTATGGGAGAGAACTCCGAAGATATTGAGGGCTTTATGGCATTTGTTTTTAAGCGATTGTATATGCGACTTGAAGGTAAGTTTATGGTCAAATAACACCCCAAGGAATTTTACCTCTTGAACAACTGGAATATGATGATTTCCCCAGATTGAGTCCTGGCTGTAGATGTACGCCTCTCCTCCAACAAAAAATGAACACAGACTGTTTTCTGAATAGAGGAATTAAAACCATTTTCATTTGTTTAGTTAGTGATATTGAGGGCCATTTGAAGTTGCCTTTATAGCATGCTCATGTCACCAGATTGACAAGAGATTTGGAGATCATCAACATAAAGTGATGTTTGGACAGTACGAGGAATCTTTTCGATGATATAATTAAGCCTTAAAATGAAGAGGGCGACACTAAGGATACTGCCTTGAAGGACACCCGGTCCATGATTATAAAAATCAGAAAGTACGATCAATCAGGAAATTTTGAATATAAAATACCATGCTTCCTCTCAGGCCACACTCCTGAAGGTCACAAAGCATACCATGTCTCTATGTTCGATCATACGCCCTTTCTATGTGGAAGAAAATAGAGACTAGATGTTCTCATTTGACAAATGTTTCTCAGACTTTACCACCAGTCAAACACAACAGAACTGAAAGTTGGTTGGTTGTATTTTTATGACTCAAGGACAGCCAGAGTCATTCTGCGGCAAACATGGTACAGATCCGTAGGCAGTGATTATGTCTATGGGACCACACAACAGCATTTGTTTCATCAAATAAAATTAGTTAAAAAGAAATGATCTTCTTACAAAGTAAAACTTGATAAAGGGAGAAAGAACAAAAGAGAATACAGTAATTCTTTATAGAGAAGTTGATATAGAAAATATCACTGTGTTAAATTTCTTCTATTCACTTTAAAAACTGTGAAACTATTTTCAAATAGCAACAATTTGCAAGTCGGATAAAAATTGATATCATTTTAATAACAAAATGCAAACCAAAGTTTGATTAAAAAAAGTTACCAAAGGGATTTTTTTTTTGGTTTAAAAAAAAAAAGGATTTACAGCAGGGTTTAAGTTATATATTTTTTTTCTTTTAGCATTTTAGTGAAAATGTAAAAAAATTTTTAGAATTCCTTTAGCTTTTTTCCCCCAATTTAAATACTTGCGATATTTTTGTTTCTTAAACGAATGCTAAACAAAATAACACATTTAAAATTTCGGACTACAAATAAAACTGTTTGGTTTTTACAAAATTATTGCACAATTCTCCTTGGCTTTGCGACACATACACCATAGTTGGCAGTCACTTTCGAAATCGAACTTATTTCGAATAGGTCCTTCAATATTTGTTAGCAACTTGCTTGCATGGTTCGTTGTTAAAAGATTTCACAAGTCAGTTTTAATCAAGTTCATTTGGGAGAAAGCCTTTTCACAATCTGCAGTATGCATCGGTGTTATTCAGCACAGTGAAGGAAATTCTCTATTCATTTCATTTTGATTTAAAAACTGCAGTAACTGCAAAAATGAAAACACTTTACATTGGGCATCTACAAATTTCTTGAAAATATTTGATTCTGACGGAACATCTTTTTCTTCAAATTTATGCTTGTGATCGTTGACAGCGGCCACAGACATAAAATAGCGAAATTTTTTAATTCTCACGGCTTTCGCTTTTTAGCAAAAGTGGTATTAAAATTTTTTGCAAAAACTAATGCAGCTTAAACCCTGCTTTACAGTAGAATTAATGAAACTAGATTTTCAATTCCCACATTCAGTGACAAACTAAAGCTCCTTATCCTACAAGTACGAATTTGAGATATTAATGCCTCAGGATGACACAAATGCCACAAAAGTGGTTAACGCACAAAGCTTCAATGGACAATTTTTTGTTTTTGTGAGAATTGGAAAGAAAAAGTTTCATCTTAAACTGGATTCAAACCAGCAAACTCTCGATTAGAACTCAAGTGTGCTGTCAAGAGAAGGGCAATATTATTTAAAATTTGCAATATATGAGTCAAGGAACTCTAGTTTGAGTAACAGAATGCACGAGAAAAGCTCAATTTTTTTTTTTAAAAAAAAGAGAAGATATCAAAGTGTAATAAAAGATGCCACACACATTTGGGTCTGAAATGATTTAATAACCGATACTCGTAATTATAAATTAATTTTCATTGAAATAAAAAAAATTATCATAAAATCTATTTGAAATTAGTGCAGTATTTTAACGAATAATGTTTCTCTCGATCGTTTATTAACATGATTAGGAGTTTGTTCCAACGTAACTTGTATTTAATTCTTGATTGATTAAAACAACAATGAAGTGGCTATCAGAGTCATCAACCAAGCCAGTCGTTCTGTGGACAGTTCATGAAGACAACGTTTTCGACAATAAATAGCTGTATAAAAATACAAAACAACAAAGTTTCGGCAGAACAAAAAGCATTTTAAAAGATCCATGTCGTTCTATCATGGACATATCAAAGCAAAATGCTTGGCTTAAACAAAACGGCCAATGAGAAATTACCACAATTCTTGTTATAATATATTTCAAAGTCCTAAAATGCCAAGGAATCGATTTTTATGACGAGAAGAGACAAGTCAAAAAAATGTTTCACCTTTACCCATCAGTAACAACTTGTTCATTAAGTTACAATAAAAAACGGATTCCATAACAAATATGTAAAAAAATAAATAAATTACTATGCAAAAAAAAAAAAGAAATGACATGGTAAAGATAAAACACAGTAACAACCTAAAAATTGATCTTGTTATTGGAAATTTCCACATGCTTCAAACTGAAAAACGCAAGTTGTAATATACATTTCTGCAATATTGATTACTCACATTGTCAGTTTGGTGAGGACAACAAAATTAATACATGTCATAGTAAGTAATTAACAAAAAACGAAAAGAACATTTAATTTTTTGTTAACAGTACCTCACTATAAATAAATACATTTCATTAGTTTGTAACAAGATTTTAATTATAACGAGATGTGCCAATAGTTATCAGTCATACTGGACAGAAACAGAGTCAACTGGGAAATGTCATTATTCCTTTCCGCATGTCCAACGACATGGTAAAGGAAGTTATATATTTTAAATAAAATTGTCAAACGGCATGTATATACGATGCATGGTTTCAATGTTTTGTGATAGCCACTTCAATTGTCTGATTATTATTAGATTAATTTTCATTAAAAATTGTTTGAAATAAACATAGTTTGTCGTCTAACTCTGCAGTCCAGATTGCATCTGCTTCGCTTGCTGGCTTGTCGTTGAAGGGCTCTGTCCCTGTTGATCCTTCATGTATTTCTCAACCTGGAAAGAATACGAAGAACAATTATGAGAACTGTAAATAACATTTGACAATGATGACAGCATAGTGTGTCCCCATGTGCTAGCCATATTTCAGTTTATTTATATAAATCGAACACTACGCAGATCAAATTAAACAACAATATAAATTAATGTTTATTGGCGTAGTGATACCAGCGCCGATGGTATGGTGTGATTAGATGGTGAAACGTTCGGAAGAAAATAAATATTTCTGCGTTCGGTGGGATCTCAACTGAGTGGAAGGTCGTGGGTTCAGGTCCCACCGAAGGCAGAAATATTTATTTTCTTTCGAACGTTTCACCATCTAATCACGCCATAACATCGGCGCTGGTATCACTACGCCAATAAACGTTGATTTATATTGTTGCTTGTGGTTTTATGGCTCAAAGACTACAGTGGTCATGCTGCGCCGGGACCTACTGTTTTCCGAGGAATCCGAACCTCTTAAGGCCTAAGGAACCAAACCCCGGACTACAGTGAGCAGTGTGATCTTTATGAGACCTCTGAGTAAGCGTTCTTTGTGCACTATTGGGAGTCAAACCCAGATTAATGGCGCACTAAGTGAATATGTTAGGACACTACGCCACCATGGTATGGAAATACAGGTCACAATGGCTTTGGCACCCAACTGATAGAATAATGATGTACTTACTATCTTCCTGACGTGATTCAGAGCGTCGCTTTCCACCACTTTATTCGACTTGCAGTTCTCCGGTCGGTAAGGTGGACTGATCGTGACCTCATTCATCACCACAATATTTTTTCCGTGCCATGTAACTTCAGCAATGCTATATAACAAAAGAAAAACCACATGAAACGGAAATGTCCTTCACTACAAACTCATTCTAAAATTGCCCTGACATGTAGCGAGCAGCACTGAAATCTTCAGTGGCAGAAAGTCCAGTACTTTATTCCCAGAGAGATAACGTAGTTACTTATTTTACGCCAGCTTAAGTAAGTTGTATAGATTGAGCATCCTTAATCCAAAATTGTTTGCTTGTGGTTTTACGGCTCAAAGACTACAGTGGTCATGCTGCGCCGGGACCTACTGTTTTCCGAGGAATCCGAACCTCTTAAGGCCTAGGGAACCAAACCCCGGACTACAGTGAGCAGTGCGATCTTTATGAGATCTCTGAGTAAGCGTTCTTTGCACTGCTGGGAGTCGAACCCGGATTAGCGACACACTAAGCAAACACGTTACCACCGAAGAGCTATTTCAAAATTCCACACACCTAATCACTAAAGGTTAAAATTCATGATTGCCACCAACTGAAGGGTGACTAAATATTGGAAAATTGTGATTAAAAATATGCCTTCAGTCGCCACCTCACTTGCCACTTTATTGTTTCCCAATACGATCTTGCAGAATATAAACCAACAGTGAAACATGTCAAATGAACACATTGATCGCATACCTACAATTAACTTGTGGTGGTTGAATTCAGTGAAAATCAAGTTTTAACCACTAACTAAAGGTGTGAAAAATTAATAAAATGTGCCTCTCTCTCTCCTCTTAAATCTTGAGGCATTTATATACAAATGTTACCTGAATTTTTCAAAACTCGTATAATTTTTAGGTATGTGTAAAGAAAATCGGAACTGGCTATAATATTTTTAGATAAGTATATATATATATTCCTGTGATTTATCTTTCATTATATTAAGAGAATAAAGATAATTAGAACAAAACATTTAGGGATATAAAAGATGCAAGACTAGTTAGTCGAAGTTATTTTTTATTTATAAAATCATGTTTATTTAATATAGATACAAATTATATAGGATTCTGTGGCCATGCAAAAGTGGCTACTAACTTAAATGAAGTGGCCCCTAATAAAAAAAAAGGGCACTGCTGGCCAGTGGCCACTATCTGCATATCTGTGTTTTAAGCTTTACTAACGACCGGCCAAAGTCAAAACAACTCAAGCAAACAACAAACTGTTCATTGGGCACTCTCAAAGAAAAAAAAAAGTCGTGGACACAATGTTTTCACTGTATTAATAATGATAAGCAATATTTTCTATTATTAAACGCTTACATGTGTCAAATCCCACTGACATTAAAGAAAAAAAATAAATAATCGCAGTCAATCATGGCTATTTCCTCCGCAGATTGAACTGAACTTTGGTTATGGGAAAAAATAGTTTCACATTCACTGAAGATCCAGATATTCAAAACAGAAATTAAGCTTTTCCCCTTTCCATGTTTGCCCAAAAAAATCTCCCGTTTTGCCCCTGACCTTTAGCTGACTTGGCAATATTGCATTCTTACAGCTCAGTGGTATCAGGCCTCCCATGTTTCTTCTGGTATGATGACCAACACGGTTGTTGGTCTTGGAATCCGGATAATGCTTGGTGATATCTATACGTCAAGGAATGTGATTTCAAAGCCATGTCTTTTTTGCGTATGTGTGTAGAGTTTTGTTGAGAAATGTAACCATAGAGTGCCGCTTTGTTATTCCAGATGAGGACCGTTTCTGGAACAGTGGTTCTGGTGGTGTGAAACACTAAACGTTGTTGTCACAAGGGTTGACATGGTTAGTTGAATTTTCATGGCGCAGAGATAGCAAAGATCATTCTGTAATAAACAGGGTGAGACAAGATGACATGGCAATGGGTATTCGATGTCTGATCAGACAGTGCTTGGTAAAGAGCAGATTATGGTGAAGGAGACGGATTTCAGAAGCAAAAGGAAGCTATAGGCCAAGGGAGTGGGACAGACACTAGAGAAAGAGCAGCTAGAACCAAAGGAGAGAGAGAAATAACGTAGCCAGGAATTGCCGAGGCCATGCCAGCAGTGACAACTTGGAGACTGTGACGGGCTTGATAGGTCAAAAGCTAAGACTACGAAATATATATGTATTGCATGCATCACTTGAACTATCACACACACACACTGAAGAATCTACATTAGTTTCCTATATGACTAAGATAATTCAAACTCACTCCTTTCAGCATTGGAAATAAGTGGTATTGCATTGTAGTTTGTGATTCAAAATGTAAGCAAGATGATACATTTTCGCCAATTGCGTTGAAAATAACGTGGTTCCCACTCTTTTGTCCTGATTAAATTCAAAGACTTTTCAAGGACCTTATAAAGACTTTCCAAGGATCAAATAATTTTTTTTAAGGACCTTACATTGTCAATACATTGAAAATAAAGCGAAGACCCCCCTTTTTTGATTTTGCCAAAACTTGAAAAAA
>QLNU02005319.1:9955-27449 GCA_006491805.2 Dysdera silvatica | reverse complement strand
ATTCACAATAACGAAGCTCCTAGAAGAAGACCATCAGAGAATGCATACCTCAAACATCTGTGTTCAGGCTTTCCAAACATTGCAATAAAGGGGCCTAAATCTTAGTGACCGCATTCTCACCCCGGTCGCAAATGCGGCATAGTCAGTTGGTTAGGTAAGTTCGCGTAAATGTTTATAAATACAATGTGACTAGGATAGCAACGTCATAACGTAGTTTCATCTCATGTTACGTTGTCAACCATTTTCAAACGTAGCACTGGAGCAAGCAGATTACTCATCGTAAAATGAATTATTTAACAACTTTCTCTTTCGCTTTCTTTTTGGTTTTACGGCTCAAAGACTACAGTGGTCATGCTGCGCCGGGACCTACTGTTTTCCGAGGAATCCGAACCTCTTAAGGCCTAGGGAACCAAACCCCGGACTACAGTGAGCAGTGCGATCTTTATGAGATCTCTGAGTAAGCGTTCTTTTTGCACTGCTGGGAGTCGAACCCGGATTAGCCGCGCAATAGGAGAACGCGTTACCACACTGCGCCACCGCAGGGCAAATTATTTAACAAAAAACGACAAATTTAATAATACGTTTAAAACCCTTATCACGTTTGGCGAATTCATTCTAAAGAATTAAAAATACAACTATGATAAGTGGAAGAAAACTACAATAACGAGATTATATGTAATAAAATTGAGAAATATACGAGGAGTTTATATTATAAATAACATATAGAAGCCGAATATTTTTTAAATATTACGATATTATTTAACAGTTTAAAACCATAGTTTATGAAATTTATGAGAAGTTTTTTATTTTTTTAATTTAAGTTAACAAACCCTGAAAAATCGGCATTATTTTAATTGTAGTAAATACAATAATTCTGTACATTAATGTTTTAATAGCAAATTTTTGCTTAGGAAGTTCCGATTCTATTGCCGTATAAAAGGTGGCAGTGCTGTACTACAGATTCCCTCTTTCAAAGAAGTAACGGTGTTTCACGTTCCTTTTCACACATAACCTTGGAGCGCAAAGACTTTCGTTTCTCCTCCGCCGAAATCTGCGGTTACAGTATAGGCGTACGCAGAAAGTTCATGAGGGGGGGGTGTTAGCAAGGCTGTCCCAAGAGGGTACGCGTTGTATACGTCGCCTACTCTCATGAAATTTTGAAAAATATAGAGTACGCGCCACATACTCTCGAGGTCTTATGAAGTTTTTGTATTTGCCGGTCTTTGGGTAACTTTCAACAAAGTTCAGCCTTTTTTTTAAGTCGTTTATAAACTTGAATGGAAACAAATAGGGAAAATCTCTTAACCCCCCGCCCCCCAAGCCTCAAAATAATATCCTGCGTACGGCTAGGTGAGGAATGAAAAACTGATGACAGTGGTAACTGCCACCTTGGGCTTGGATAGACGACCAGTCAAATGCCAGTCGGCGTGGTGACGTCCCCAAGTCTCGTAGCCCCGCACTTTTAATACTCTTTAATTAAGATAGCACCGCATACTCTCAATAATTTTCTTCCAAACGGCCCTGGTTATAGGCTTAATGGTGTTACAGGGCTACATCTCATATATTCCTATGTTAAATATACAAAATTTCATTGCAATGGTATATTCAACCCCCATGAACACGCCCAGCGGGTTACAGAGCTGCTAATATGAGTTCCGCCGCAAAAGGAATGGGCAAGCTTTGTTCGTTCGCAGTTTCGCTGCTATGCCTTAGATTTAAGGGGACAGAAGGCTGCTTTTCATTAAAACACTATTTGTCAATTTTTTTTTTCTGAAAGTATCAATTGAAAGTGACGAATCGAAACTTCGAATACTTCATTTCTTCGCAGTACTTCTTCATATAGTTTATAAGCCATGTACCTTCTTCTTTTTTTTTTTTACTAATAAAGGATGCTCTATAACTTTCTCTAATTTAAAATATTTCCTTATCATATTATATTATAATATGTTAATTATATTTTTTGAAATAAAATTTTTAACTACCTCAGTTTGCCACCGGGGGCGCTTTTATTAATTTAATCTGATAGTGCATTGTCATTTTACTACACTAATACGTAATTTCCGCTACAATGGTTGTCTTAGTTCAAAAGTTATTGGCCGTATTCCGACATTCCTAGGAAATCTGCATACATATGAATGTATGGCGACGTAGCTCCGAAACCTCCCCCCACCATTGTAAGAAGCCTAAAACCTTCCTCTCTTGAACTTTCAGCGTACTCTAATGGTCAGTACAGTTTTTCAATGAATTAAAATCTTTATTATAAAGACAGAGGTTCTCCAATTATGGGGCGCGACAATTACTCGTGGGGAGGGGGGGGGTTCACGAGATAAGTTTCGTACTTGAAAATTATGATATCTACAGTACTTAACGTGAAATTTATAGGTACGTATAGGCTGTTTATGTAGCCTGGTAAGCAGATATTTGTTAAAGTTTAATTAACCATCACATTCGATAATGTGGCAATATTAGGCAAATTACTTGCAAGGAAAGAAAGAAAGATTTCTTAGACTCTTAGGCATAGGTCAAATGTAAAATGCAAAACAACAAATAGCATATTTTAATAGTATTTTCCATAATAAATCACATTCGAACATATTCTTTTCATTTCAGCCAAAACAAAGATATTGAAATAACTTATTACCATACTTCGGAATGCCATGAGAGTATGCTTTTTAATATGAGTGGAAGAAATCACAAATTAACTTGATCACTTGAATGGAAACAGAAATATATCCCAGCGCCACTTCTTGCACTTTCATCGCAATATTACGCATTTCACGTCTTCTTTTGCAGACGCACTACCAGATATCGCCATTGGTAACGAGATACAGTGTAATCCAATTGAAATGAACAAATTTTTACAATAAAATGGCATAATTTCCCTAATCGCAGAACGTTTTATTTGTTTAAAGTCCACTGATAGCACCACGCACGATTGAGAGGCTGATGAAATTGTAAGCTAATTTTACCCTACGGATCCCATTCATTCTTCCCTGTTAAAGATGAAAAGAGGGAACAGTTTCAGCACACATACGTAAATTGTCCAATTAAGTTTTCATACAAATAGTTAAATTAATAAACATGGGCCTTTTCTAGAAAATATATGGTTATCTTATTATATAATTTCAGATCAAATATGATATAATCTTAACTAAAACTGAACATGCTAAAAGCAACTGAATAACTTGAAAATTATATATATTGCTTGGAATATGATGTTTTAAGTTCAGCAAATTGATCAAAGCTCTTAAAAAAGGGAGCTGGTGCATCCGCCATTTTGACGCGATCATATCAGGTGATCTCACTCACTGCTGTGTTAAAATTGGTTTACAAGCGGATTATTTTTAATAAAATAGGGTGAAAATGGTGGGCGTGTCGTTGTAAATTGTTCAAATCATTCGAGGAATAAACACAGAATGTTTAGACTTGAAACAGATCCTGCAAGAAGAAGAAAATAGATTATTAATTTTCCAATGATAAACGTTGTTATGAAACCGGAAGTGTACAAAAGAATGGCGGTCGAGGCGTTGGCCTAGACTTCTAGGGGCTCTACGTTGATCTACGTTTCGAGCAATTTCAACCTCAGTTTCTTCCGGAAGCCAGATCAGTGGAATTGACAAGTGTTTCGTTTCCGAGAAATTCAACCCAAGATTTTTCTGAACGTCGAACCAGCTAGAGCTGCGTCAAATCCTTCAATGACCGACTAACTGCACCAGGCTGGTCGTTTGCGATAGGTGAGAAAAATCGTACATTCAGTGATTGATTCTGAGAACACAACGCCGCCATTGGAGGCCACCCTTCTCAAGAACTTACCCGCAAAACTTACTACTACTCACAAGGGAACCTTGCGGACTATCTGAGCTCCATTTTTCTGAAATTTGGTTTATAGGCTAATATGACCGAGTAGATGAAAGATCCGCAATTAAATTTAAACTAATCGACCTGGGAGCCAAGCTACGGCCCACTGAAAGTAGAGTTCACCCTGCGATCATGTTTCGCAGCAATACGTAATCCTACGGTAGACGCTTTGCTGAATGGGTTGCATAACTGGTAATAGAAAATGAATTGTAAGCGTTATATATATATATATGTATATTCATGTTAGAAATCTAACTTTCTGAGTCTTGCAGAAGTGCGGGTCCTGCCGCAGCGGAAAGGATAAGGGTCCTTTGCAAAAAATTTTAGAAAAATGAAATTGATTCCAAAATCAATGTAAAATTATTTACCACTGCAGTATTTACATATGAAAATGATTTGAATTATACATATGGATTATTTATACATGAAAATGAAGTTTTTTAGATATGAAAAAGTTTGTTGTTTCCCTAACTGCGGGGATTTCCAGAGTTATAAACAGTTGTGCCCTTGACCGTGATGAACCTAAAACGCTTTTAATGGAAATGAAAATCAATGAAAAAAGGAGAAAAGCATAATAATTTTGAGCACGGACTGCAGTGAATAAATTAATTGCCATCGCACCCCATTTCGTGACACGCTTGGTCCGTGAAATTAAAACAAATTTCTTGCACATTGAAGAATTTTTCAGGCTTTCGTACCGGGTACGTTGATTTCCACCAAGCATAGATTATCATATTACGGAATTTTGGGGAAGACAGCTGATTGTGAATGAGCGAATGCAATTTTGTTATGTTATTCTTTTTTTTTTTTTTTTTGATAAACTTATGAGATCATAATAATGCAAAAGGCAAAATCATGTTAAGCGTTTAGCGGAATTTCTTCCCTTGAAGAATGGAATATTCGTTGCATGGCTGTGTGAGGGATGTGGCTGCAAGTGGTATAATCATAAATTTCGTTTGATCTGCAAGACTGGCTGGAGTAAATGCATTATCAAATATATTTTCGCCCGTTTGACCTGTCCCCGAATCCATAATAGAACTTTTGATGTTATATTCGGTTTGAGTATTTCGCTGAGGAACATCTTGTGTATTTGGTTAGAGGTTTTGCCACCTTTGGAACGTTTCCGAATAATATTGGAGTGTTTAAATAATTTCTCCTGTACGCGTGGACCGAAGACACCCTTTGGTTCCTGATGGATGAGCAGAAATTGCAGCAATAATTGTCCAGCAGCAGAAATGATAGGCTGAATTGTTATGGAATGAGATTGGCGTGAGGTAGTTGAATGGCACTTGGAGTGTGTTTTCCCCCTCAATCGACAGAGTGCGCGTAGATGTCAATTCTTTAGTGAATCTGCTCTGGTCAGTGTTTAAAACCTCACAAAAAAGAATAGTTGCTCATTGCATCTGTAACCATAAAAACGAATTCTACAGCTTTATTTTCCAAAGCCGTTGAATTCATAGTACGTTCATGCCTAATGAACTAGGTGATCCTTCTACTTGTTACGCTTTGCTCATTTTTTCATTTTAGTAGAAAATCATAACTTGCTATAAAGTTTGTGGGTTTTTTTTTCTCTTGTTGCAATGTCCAGAAACCGTAATTTTAAATCGGAATCGTTAACTGTTAGTGAAGAATGTTGCCGTGCATTTTTAAACTTCTCAAATACTTCGGCTTTCATACGTAACAGCTTTTCACATGTTGTACCCTGGGAAGCAACATAATCCCGAAAGCGATAAATTTGTCTACGTGAAAGTGTGTTGTTTTTAAATCGATGCTGTATGCTTTTCAATGAACGTAGATTTGCTTGACCTACTCCACGCAAACGAAACTACACTTTTTATTCATTCTAATGTGTAAGTTAAGCGTGACGAAACATTAGCTGGTTCATCGCATTCGTCATCATTTATTTCATTTCTTATATTGCATCATACTTCATTTCATTAAACAAATATCAAATGTATTTTTGTCACCCATTTCCTATGTTAACACGCTTATCAAAATTTCAGCAAATGTAAATATTTCTTTCGCAATATTCACCTCATAATCGGATACAAAATCATCTGGCTTTCCGCATTTTGAACAAACGATGTGAAAAAAGGATATTGCTATGGCGGAAAACAAGGTATAAAGACAAATAATCCTTGAATTTGCACTGTCTAAGGAAAAATTAAAAAGGTCAAAGGTGATGAAAGCACAGGCAAGTGAGAACCGCTTCTCATTTGAAAACTGAAGGATCGCGATTAATTTATACAAGATTGGTTTACGCGCCAGCCTGCTTATTCGCGTTCTTCGCCAAAAATGATCTCGAACTTTGTCAGGTATGCAAACTTAAAGTAAAAACTTCAAATATTTTTCATTTTTCCACCAGCATACACAATATATAATTATTTCAGACCAACTAAAATGAAGATTTTAAATGCGTTATATTTTGCTCATATTTATTAATTCATCTATGAAAATTTTTGGCGCTTACTGCTGGCAAGCACGCCAAAACTCAATTTTCTCCTGTCATGCAGAAAAGCATCTATCGTAGGATGAAGCTTGACTGGAAGCATCATCGCAGGATGAGCTCTATTTTCAGTGGGCCGTAACTCGACCCCCCAGGTCGATTGGACCAAATCTGATTTGGGATCCTTCATTTGCTCTGTCATATTGGCCTCTAAACCAAAATTCAGAAAGAGCTCTGACAGTCCACAAGGTTCCTTTGTCAGTGAGCGATTAGCCACACCATTAGAACAAAGGCGTTATTTAACACTAGGGCTGGCTGACGCAGCGGTCGTGACAACCAAATATGCTTTTTCACTGCAAATGTTTCAACTTTAATGATAAATGAGGGGTGTTATTCTAAGACTATGGCAAATTCTTTCCTTGACCGCCCCAAAATGAAAATCTGTGTCGGCCCATGATTTAACATGCCATTTTACGTTACCCACACGCAGGCACGTATGAATAGGAAGAAATAAAAAAAAATGTAGAATAAGACGTGTATATATGTATATATAAAATGTTATATTTATTCCGTTTTACTTCTGCGAAAATATTAGGAAACCAACGAAATAATAAAGCCCATGATATGAATTTTCTATTTTACTTACAGATTGACAGCATATAATATATGCGTGACTTGGAAAAGTTGGAAAAAACAATTATGATATATGTTATGGTCATTCAACAGAATTTTGACAAATAGGAGTCGCTTAATCATTTTTGATTTCTTTCATATTTCGTATGCTGAAACATACATGTAAGAGAAGTCAAAAACCAATTGTAATATTTTTTTCGCAACAGGCTTCGGAAAAACACGATTTCGTGCGATTTTGCGAAAATTAAGTACTGACGAAAACGCATACTTTTTATTAACCAATAAAGGTAAATCAAAATTTCAAAAAGGTTTGAAATCTACATAGTCTGTGTACACATCATATGTGTTGTACAGCTGTAAGTGTTTTTTTTTTAAAACTCTGAATAATGTGAAAATGACTGAAATGTCATTAAAATTTTCACTTTTGAAAACAGTTTTCTCATGAAGGGGAACAAATAGCAATGGTTTTTTTTTATATGTTATAACTCTATTTCAGAGTGTCACCGAAAAAAATGGAGTTACTATTTCCATCCTTTTTAACATATAAGAGTTTAAAATTTTCAAAATTTTCAAAAACGGGCATATTTGGCGACTTATAGCACAAAAAAATGGAGCAGTTATCTGTTTGAAATATGGCAAAGAATCTCCTTTCTGCATGCTATTTATAATCTGAAAATTTCATTCTGTTATTCCAACTGGTTTACGAGATACCTTCAAGCTGGAGAAACGGAAGATTGCATTGAAAAAGATCGGGCGAGATGCGGGTGGTGGTGGTGGGGGGGGGAACAAAGTTAGGGGAAAAAATTGAACTTGTTTAAATATTTTGTATGTGTTGCCAAACTTCAATATATAACACATTTTCTCCTCCAACAACTATGTTCAGTTTTGACGCTCACTGTGTGTACCAAGACTGGTTATGGAGATTAAGTCTATCTTCCAAGTTCTTGAAAGGTTCACGTTTTATCTCTTATGGCTTAGCTTTTTCATGTCTCAGTCTCCTTATTTTAGCATCTTTTTGGAAAAAAGTTCAGAAATTGCATTACTCATTTCTGGCTTTACGTTATGTTCTCATTCTGTGGGTGTTGATAAATCCAAAGGACAAAAGATCCTTCAAATATTTTTCAGTTCTGCCAATGTGTAGTCATTTTTACCTATTTTGAAACTGGTACATGGTCCTGAAGGATGAAAAAGACGTATTTTAAAATCTCGTTCAGAAATTGAGATGTCTTTTATAATTCCAAGCCACCAATTTTCTTGATATATACAAGCACCGTAACAGTTGTTCCTCACATATCCAAAGGAAACAATGTCTTGGATATTTTCTTTGGAGACCTCACAATCGATGAAATGTTCTCAAAGGAAAATTTCACGGACTCCTATAATTCATATATTAAAAGGAATGTAACTATGGCAAGCTTGAGTGTTCAAAACAATAATACAGTAACAAAATTCGTCCACAAGAAATTCTGCTTGCTCTTCAACCTTTGATTGTGGCACAAAGATATATTTGATTTCAGGTATGTTTTGTTTACAAAACTCAGACATATTTTTTGGTGTTGCGATATGATCTTAATTAATTCTTTGAAGGCCCGCTTTTGATACAAGTCTTTCAATAGCCCCTCTAACGTCATTACAATGTTCCTTACCATGTGAGGTTTACAAAAAAAATGGCCCTCAGCATTCAGCCCAAAAGCTTGGTGATGACTGAGGTTTATAAATTTTTTTTCGATTTTTGTAGTGCTCCGCTGCCTTGTCGGAGAAATATAATCTTTTCCACATATGAAAGAGTGGCTTTCAAAAATTCAATTACTTCCTTTTGGAATGTGTAAACTCCTTCCTCTGTGTGATTAAGGAAATCATTGATAGCACAGATGCTCTTGCTAATCACTTCTGCAGTTTCATCGTCTTGCATTTTAAAGTAAAAAAAAGGCAACGGTACAAAGGCAACGGGTAAAAATGATTCTTTGTGGTTGCAGTTAATATCATAAATACTAAAGTATAAAATAATTTGAAATCTGAACTGAAATCTAAACTAAATCCATGTTTGAAATTTAAAATATAAATATTTATATATATACACATTACACTGGAAATCTCATTAAATATATACTGAGATTGGAATATTTGACACTTATCGAAATCTTACTTTAGCAACACATACAAAATGTTGAAACAAGTTCTATTTTTCCCCCCTATGCACCCTCATCGATCCTTTTCATGGCAATCTTTCGATTCTCCAGTCTGAAGGTGGCTCTATCTCACTGCCTAATTGGAATAACAAAATGAAATTTTCAGATTATAAACAACATGAAGAGAGGTGCTTCTTTGCAAAAAGTCCAGGCAGACAACTTTTCCACCTTTTGAGTTGTGGGTCTCCAAAAATGCCCGTTTTTGAAAATTTTAAACTCTTGTATGTTAAAAAGAGATGAACTAACAACTCCATTTTTTTATTAAAACACCCTGAAACAAAGAACTGACCTATAAAAAAACGCAACGTTTTTATCTCTTCCACTTCATGCGGAAATAATTTTCAAAAAATGACCATTTCAGCGATATTGCAGTCATTATCACGTTACTCGACATTTTGTAAAAAAATAACTTAATTAAAATTATCTTAAAATAACTTAAACTAAGTTTGTAATGGGATATTTCTATGGCCTTGCATGCTGTGATTGTATTGATACATGCTGTAAAAAATTTGGATGCCCCGAAATTAAATCTTGGCTACGGCCTTGTTCCCTTTTATACATGTTTCAGCATTCAGAATATGAAAAAAATCAAACATGCTCTAACAAGAAAAAAAAATATGGGTTGAGAAAGAATAGGAAAAACATCTGAGAGTCACATTTGATTGCGGATAGACGACAAGTTCCCCAACGGCTCCGTTCGCCATTAAGCTGTTAGGTAGGTTCCTTCGATCTGGACGGAAATGGATAATTGGGAACAGTTTCGACGCCAAATTGATTTGAGCTTCACTGTATTGCAAATTTGGATGAGAGGAAAGATAAACTGGAACGAAAGAAATCATTATTGGACTTGATTTCATGTTACTTTCATTAATATAATCTAAAACAAGATAAAAAAAAAGTATTAAGCACATACCTTTCCTTTTGTAAAAGCCTCAGATTCGTACAACAGCATAATGGCTGTACGCAGAAATTATATAAGTTGGTTATAAGGCTACAACTCAATATACAGGGTGAATGTGACCTAATCTGCCAATCAAAAGGGGGTAATGGAAGAGCTCATGCGGGGCATAAAAACATAGCAACCTTATTCTATCTGTAACCGTTTCCGAGTTCTGGTGAAAAGAAGGAAAATGCGTCGTCTGAAAAAAACAAAATTTGTGAGGTTTTCATCAGACCTACACGCCGAATAATAGATATTTAGAAAGATCAGAAAAAGTCCTATGAGGTGATATCATTCTCATTAGAGTATCTGCATTTAACGGCGAGCTACAAGCGCTGGAACATTGGCGAAGTGCAAAATCGATTTGTCGCCAAAACTTATAACCGGCAATTCCGAAAACACTCTTCTGGCTACAATTGATCAAATTTACCAAAAACTTGCCCATTCTACTAGCTTCCGAATGAGCCTACAAAAAACCACATCGGTATTCTAGTTCAAGAGAAATTTAGTCTTATGTCTGAAATACATCATTAAATTGGCGTTCGTCTAAAAAGGTCTGCTGTTTTTTTGGTGCAAGAACGAAAGCTTTAAAGCCAACTAATAAAAGTAACGTTTGTTTTGAAGTGTACAAATGCAATGGAAACCAAATAACTATGATGTTTCCCACGTCATGAAGGAATTTGCAAAATAAAAATCGTCATAGACGTATCCCATATCTACCTTTGATTAAAGCACGTATGCATTCGGAAGGATGTGTCAAACTCACAGCCGCTGCTGAAATTAGTCGTCCCTAAACCTGATACATGATCTTGTCCGCTTACGATCTGAAACCGCAGTAGCTCTTAGCGAAAGCTCATCCCTCAATTTTACTATTGTCTGGTCGAGCTGGCTGCTCTAATCTAACGAAATAACAAATTCTGTGCTGTAAACCTCTAGCTTCAAGAAACTCCAAACAAAGAAGTCCATTGGAGTCAGATCTGGCGATGTAGGTTACCAAGTGGGATGCATGCGCAAGAAGGTTGAAAGACATCTAAAAATGTTCTTCGAATGCCTTTTTCGGCGAAAGCCGATTTCAATGAGGTATTGCAGACACAAGGTTGAAATTCTCCTAAACTAGAATACAAATATATTTTATTGTAGGCTCATTCGAAAGCTGGTAGAATGGAGAAAATTTTTGATAAATTTGACCAATTGTAGCTATACTCCTGTTCTAGCTAACCTTACAGTGGGTGGAAAGCTATGCCTCGTAACCTTTCGCCCTTACAAAATAGTTCGACAATAAGTACTGCATTATTGTGGTAAATGCATCGTCAAATGCAAGTAACGTGTTTATATAATCAATCTAGAATTTTAAATATAATGTGTGCCAGTAATATCACATTTCGCTTTATTTAGGCGAAAGTAAGTGTGCTTATCACGTCATGGCTTTGATATCCAATAGTGTCAAAACATGTTTTGGCACAATTTCGAGAAAATTAAGGTTGCAACAACCCTTCCCCCACCCCATAACGGGAAGACTATTCATTATCCATACTTTCTTTCCGAATTCACATTTTCGCATACACGTAATAATGGCCACTGCTCCTATATCGAATAATGGTTCTTTTACGTTCCAACCGCATAAGGCTGGAAAACCACTTGGAAGTTCCGCTAAGGTTATTGTCATGAATATTTTTTGCAAAGTACGTGAAGATTACCCCAATGAATCGGACTTTGATGCCATAGCGATTGTTGCTTTGGCCCATATAACTCTACTACGATTATGATTGATAGAGTCACACAGCATGCTCGCAGAAATTGCTTCGATCGTGATAAAAATTGCGTCGATCACGTAATGAAAACTAAAACTCAAATGTGGGAATTGGATGCCCTTACGGAAAATATTGTCGGATCTGTAATTTTTGCAATTGGCGGCTCCGACATTTCAGATTATTCAGACGATAACCTTAGCGAGAGAGAATAATTTTAATTAAAAAAAAAAAAAGGCCCTTTTCAGGGCCATAAAATAAAAACAGCAGAAATAACAATAAACATTAACCCCTTACTCCACATACGCAACGCACGACTAGGGCGTTACTTATGGCGTGGCTTATAGAGGAAGACACAACTTCCACTTAATGTTCATCCACAAATTACGTCCGCAAGATTTTATACATTTTTACCCCCCCGCCTCACAATCCAGAATTTTCTGCTTTTAATGACCCCCTCCCGTTGATAGCCTCTTACAGAAGACTATTCCTGTCGGCAATTTTCATATTTTAATGACTGCCCCTCCCTCCCAATGACGGCACAACCCACTCCTGCGCAAATCCATTTTTTCAAAATGAAACTGGTGTTATGCATTTTAAATTTTTGATTTTAATCTGAAAAAAATTAAATAACGTTTTAAATTTTAGTTGAAAAAGGCGCGTAACCCATTGGGAAAGTTCACTTGTGAGAATTGTCCACGACGACGGGGGAAAAAAAAAAAAGAAGTGTGGGAAACGGCGAGAAATCGCCAAATCGGGTTATTGGGTAAAGACTGTAGCGGGGAAAAATCAATGGAGGATATGTGCAAATAATACGAAAAATATCATAAGGAGATTTACGCAAAGGAGGTGGGACAAATTCATCAAAGATCTCGATCATAAAAATGGCACGGCATGGAAGTTTATAAAGACATTGAAGAAACAGGATAACAAGATTCTTAAGCTTCGGGACGATAATACAAATCATGTTATGACCGATAAAAACAAATTACCGATATTTTAGCCAATTCTCTTGAAAATCAGCTCAAAACACCAAGCCTCATTAATTCCCCGGTCTCATATATTGTGTACAAATCCATAGACATCTTTAAAAACACCTGTACAGAAACAAAATCTTTCTTGCCTACATCACCAACTGAAATAACGAAAATAATTAAGGAGCTACATACTAAAAAGGCATGTGGACTAGATAATATCACAAACAAACATATTAAAAATTTACCTATGAAAGCAATAATCCTTCTTACAAATATTTTTAATGCATCAATCAAACTTGGGTATTTTCCAGAAGTGTGGAAAACTGCCAAGATCATTGCTATTCCCAAAAAAGATAACAGGTGCCTTAATCCATCAATGTATAGACCAATTAGTCTTCTCTCATGCCTAAGCAAAATATTTGAAAAAATCATTCTGATAAGGTTGAATGACGAGGTAAACAAGAAACATTTGCTACATCCTTGCCAGTTTGGATTCAGAGAAAAACATTCTACCCAACATCAACTCTGGAGGGTAACAGAGTTTATTCTAGACGGGTTTAATAGAATGGAATGTACTGCCACAATCTTTTTAGATTTGGAAAAGGCGTTCGACAAAGTTTGGATAGATGGTCTCGTATACAAGCTGCTTAGACTTAACATTTCGCATTACCTTGTGAGGGTGATTTCGTCTTATCTCAGAAATAGGGGATTCGTATATGCCAATAATGGTGAATTCAGCAACAGGAGACCGATTACTGCAGGAGTACCTCAAGGATCACTCTTAGGACCATTATTGTTCAACCTTTTCACTAGTGACTTTCCAGAAGTTAACAGAGGCATCCTTGCACTTTATGCTGACGATACGGCAATTTTATGTAAAAGTCAAGATATCAACACCGCTGTAAATAACCTTCAAGACAACTTAACGACTATAGAAAGATGGCTTATGGCTTGGGGTCTTACCGTGAATCCAGCGAAAAGTCAATTAGTTATTTTCAGAAACGGTGGGAAAATTGGCTCTTACTCAGTCACAGTAAAAGATAAAAAAATCACTAACACAAACGCAGCAAAGTATTTGGGGATGATGCTAGACGAAAGACTTAGTTTCAAAAGGCATTTTGAAGTCACTAAAAACAAAGCTCGTGCTGCCTTCTCCACACTGTTACCAGTTTTAGGACCTAAATCCAAAATGAGCCTTCCAACAAAAATTCTGGTATATAAATCTTCAATTAGGTCAATTCTTCTTTACTGCTGTGCTGTATTCACCTTTCTCGGTCCAGACAAAATGAGAACACTACAAACAATTCAAAATAAATGTCTACGAACAATGTGTGGAGCCCCCTGGTTCGTTAGAAACTTAAATATACACAGAGACTTAAAAGTCGAATTTCTTCACACAGCAGCACTCGACCAATGTTTCACCTTCTTTGGAGAGCTGGAGGACAATCCAATAGCATCACTCATCAAATCCTCAAGGTACTGCCTTCAATGCCTAATCTACTCCAAAAGGGACAGGCCACGTTCGGTTTTGCGTCTAAGTGGGCTCATGGAATACCTGCAGCATAGTGGACATTGTGCTTTGCGGATTTTTAATGATTAATTCACCCCGTGCTTTCATCGGTCATGGCGAGAGCATTTGACTGCTCCCACCTACAGATAGTGGTTTCTTACCACAGAAAACTGGACAATGAACCAGCATGTTTCAACTTGTTTTTGGACCGTTTCATTCGTGCCAGTGCTATAGTGGCGCCTAACTTTATCATTAACTTAAAAGTGAATATCAATGCGAAATGTATGGGCGCTGCCTGGGTCATTTGTACAAAAGAATTAAATTCTGTATCCGTATCTGGGGAAAACGGGGAAGTGCTCATGCATACTTGACAAACAGGGTGTCCTTGATGCAGTACGGTTAACTCTAGCCTTCCCTCCACTGTAAGGTTAGGTTGAACAGGAATATAGAAGGATATTTACCGAATGGCCGGTTGCAAGTTTTGGCGACAACTCGATTTTGCACTTCGCCAATATTTCAGCGCTTATAACTCGCCGTTAAAATCAAATATCTTGATAAAAAATTAACGTTAGCGTACGGGAAATTTCTGCTCTTTTTAATTATGTGCTTATTTTGCGTGTAGGTTTCACAAAAGCCTCACAAATTTTGTTTTTTTTTCAGACTTGGCGCATTTGCTTTCTTCCGACCATAACTCCGAAACGGTTGGAGATGATGACGGCGTTATTATAGGTTTTTATCATCTACATGGGCTCTTCTATCATCCCCTTTCGTTTGGCAGATTAGGTCAGATTCACCCTGTATTCATATTTGTATACGAAATGGGTTGGTTAGAACCCTATCGCCTCCACTTTTGGCGTTAGTGTTTAATGTAGAGACAGCATATTCGTCGACAGCAAGCAAAACTTAGATTTAAAATTTGTGTCGAAGGCTTACTGCAGTTTTTTTCCCTAGCAATCTTTATTACAAGAATTACCTTTATAGATGGCAGAGTTTTGCTTTCCTCGGAAAGCTGTGAGACCTGATCCGGCACCTGTTTTAGCGGTCCTTGTTATCATAAAGAGTAAATAGTCTAAAGGTTTGCATCTGAATGTCCGCAATGTGAGGGCAGAAATCGAGCCTTTAGTGATTTACGTGGCTTACAGAATTTTTGATTTTGTTGGTGGATGCAATTTGAGGTTCAGATGCAATCTTTTGTTGTGACTCGACGACAGTATGCAACTAGTTCAGTAACCTCTCATAATAACGTTACTCTAATTAAAGACCATTTATGTTTAAGCGGGTCCGCCCCCCCAAAACTGACAAAACTTGAAACAAA
Organism: Dysdera silvatica; assembly: GCA_006491805.2. Taxonomy (NCBI): domain Eukaryota; kingdom Metazoa; phylum Arthropoda; class Arachnida; order Araneae; family Dysderidae; genus Dysdera; species Dysdera silvatica. The sequence goes on along the minus strand of QLNU02005319.1, from coordinate 11,833 downwards.
ATTTTTTGTTTAAAAAACTTTTTGAATCGTTTCAAATCTAATAAGACCAAAATTTTGTTTCTACGTCAAGAGACACACCATCATGTCTTCACTTTTACTAATGATACAATAACATAAAAATAGGATATTCTTAATTCTAAGTTCAATTTACTCGGAATTTCATTTTCTTCAAAATGGTAAGCCTTAAAAGCCGTTCAAGACATTGCCTTGAAATTTTGTAACCATATGATGTACATAGATGCAAATAAACTTTCTGAGCAGAATTTTGATATTTTAATTTTAAGTACACATTTTATTCTGTTTTATGTTTCTCACTATGAAATATTGTTAAAATATCAATTTTTTTTCTCTGGTTCTATGCAAGTTAACAAAAAATCCTTCAGTCGGATTTTTCTTTACTTAATTTTTAATAAGATAAAATATTGAAAATTTCAAAATGTGGAAAACCTACCGACAAGTAAAGAAAATGGTCAACATCCTTTTTCAGTGCATTGTACATTTAAAAAAAAAAAAAAGTCTGCCACAAATTCTTTTGCCTAAGATCAGTATGATATCTCCTATAAATTTACATCCAAAAAACTAAATCACAATTTTAATAAATAAAAAAAAATTCTGAAGGGAGACGGACCCCCTTAATGACTCTATTTTACAATCCCGACAAATGTGTCTCATAGAATTATGCACATTCTGATTAAAGTCGCTTACTATATCACGACGACCTTGCCCCTTGAGGGGTGTTAACGAGAGAGTTTGCTATACTGAGGTCGTCAACGTAGAGTTCTCAAAATTATTGAGGAGGGAGGGATGCTCAAGCACATTTTATGTATATTTATACATTATAATATATGTAAAATCGCAATTTATTTCAGATTATTTGGGGGGCTCGGGCCCCTCCGGTACATATAACTCTACGTCTATGACTGAGGTTTAATTCAATGGTTAGTTTTTAATCTTCAAAGTTCTGGCGAATAGTTTCGAGGAAGAAACTAACTTACGTCGCTGACGGAAAAGCTGCCATAGTGAAAAATCATTAGGAAGATATCTCATCTGAAAAGAATAATTATTAAACAAATATGAGAGCGTAAAAAGAAAAGTGATACTTTATGTTTTATTTAGAGGCTGAAAAAGATTAGACAGACAGACAGATAGATAGGGTTAAAGGTGGGCGGAAGAAAAGAAGGAAGGGCGGAAAGAATAAAATAAGCATACCTATCCCTCTCTGCTTGAAATCATTTTTTTGCCTTCGGCAGTCCACATTGGATGGAGATTGGCAATATCCGGTATTTAAGTTAAAGACTAATGGGCTTTGACATTCGTGGAGCTCAAATCTTCCTTCTGAACATGAAACATATTTTGAGCAATCATATTCTGTAACAGTAAATTGTTTTTCACCAAAACGGCAGCTTTTTGCTACATGAATTGGGTTTAAGTGAACATTCATCCAATCTGGAACAGGAAATATCGTGTAAATAGGCATCAAACAATAAATGTAATTAGACATCACTTACACCACAAATTTATATATATATTTTTAAAATAGCTCTGCAGTACTTGTCGTTATTTTTATTTAGCATAGCCTGTAAATTACGATGCGTGAGTATATTAGTTATGTTGCTTTGTTATTGACTGGGTAAAACTAAAACATAAGGTTCCCATAAATATTGTCAGTAATCAACTTTTAAAACCAGTGGTCACTCCGTGAAATTAGTGATCGAAATTTAAAGTCTGAAGGGTGAATTTCTTTATTTTTTTCTTTTTTTGGGGGGAGGGGGGGTGGAAATTATCTTTGCGAATTTCTGATTTTATCCTTTGCCATAAAATTTCACTATGGCGAAATTATTTGAAAGTTTCTATATCGCTTTTTAGAAACAAAAATAT
>QLNU02005306.1:12970-42146 GCA_006491805.2 Dysdera silvatica | reverse complement strand
AGATGGCCCAGTGGTATGAGCGCAAACCTACTAACCAGGAGGTCTTTGCTAGAGCCAAGTGTTCGATCCTCAGCATGGGGAAAAAAAATAACAAGCGTTGCTACGCTCGTTGTGCCATCTCTCGGTGAAAACTAGTAACAATGAATAAAAACAGCGTTACTACGCTCATGGCGCGATGTCTTGATCGGTGAAAGTATTAATAATGAATAAAAATACCATTGGGCCATTAAAACCGGATTTGTAGCCTGCTGACGACATGCCAGCATCCGGAACGCCGTTGGGATAACTATCGGTAACCCAGCGACGTGAAAAAGGCTATCTCAGACTCTGATGATATGAACCATAATGAAAATATGAATGGAGCATCGGTTGTCGCGCTCTTGAATCAGAACCGCATTCGGACTTTAAGCAGAGGCGTCTGTTCAAAAAATATGCAACAGTCTCTTCTTGGAGGTGCCGGCAGTTGTAGCGGTGCCTACAACTGTACGGCTACTAGAACCAACAGAGCCCATAGTGCTTTGCAGCCTAGTATAGGTGCAACCACTAGGGCTGAAAGAGCACGCCAGCGCATGTCATGGACAATAGATATGAACACCTACATCATGCGCACCTACTATACTATTACAAAGCTGGAAACAGACATGACAAATTACAGACCCACACTTCACGCCAAATTCGCACAACAGTACCCACACCTAGACATCAGTATAGAAAGGATAACAACCCAACGCAGGAACATAATAACCAGAAATCTCTTAGCACAGCCCATACTACAAAGGTTAAGAGATGAAGTCGCCAATGACCTAGTAAACACTTCAACCAGTGTGGCAAACCCTGAAGCACCAGCTATTGGCGCAAGAGAACCGCTCCAAACAAGCATAGAAGAAGAAGAGAGGAGGGACGTGGAGAAAATGGAAGAAGGTTTCCAATGTGCCCTGGCGGAATATGAAGGCTCGAATGCCGCAGCAAGGCCAAGAATACCACGCCAACCGGAATATTGGAAACTCTGCGCAGCAACCAAGATCCTCAATGAACATACCCTGCCACTACACCTACAGAAACACAACTCCCTACAGGAAATACACACCGCCATATACTGTGCAGCTGTAGCGGCATCACGCGCCAATGGGTACGAAGTACGCAACGAAGACCGAAATAACAGAGGAAGCAAAGCCCAACCACCATGGCAAGTGAGACTGGAGAAAAGAATAGAAGAGCTCCGCAGCAGCATAGGGCGAATAACCCAGTACATGCAGGGAAATAGGAGTAAGAAATTAGTGAGGAAAGTGAAGATGGCCCTTAAGAGAAATAGGATCCATACAAGACACGAAGAGCCCAATAAACACATCAGCGAATATCTGGATACCCTCAAACAAAAACTGGGTGTATACGCCAGAAGACTCCGAAGATACAAAGACTGTACCAACAGAAAACAACAGAACATGCAATTCCAAGCAAACCAGAAGGCCTTCTACAGGAAGCTTCAAGAGACCCCAGCGAACAAAGACAAGTACGAAGCCCCAAAGCCAGCAGTAATAGAGACCTTCTGGAAGACACTATGGTCCAATGAAGTACAGCACAAAAGCGCCCCCTGGATTCAGCAAGAAATGGAGGCTACGAGAGGAATAGAGGAGATGGAGTATACGGGCATCACGATAGAGGAACTCCAGCAGGTAATCCAACGTACGCACAACTGGAAAGCCCCGGGTATTGACGGCATACACAACTTCTGGTACAAGAAATTTACCAGCGCCCATGGCCCATTAGCCAAGGAACTTACGGCGATAATTGAAGACCCCAGCAAAATGCCTGAATTCCTCTGCAAGGGAATAACTTACCTCCTACCGAAGGACCAGGATACCAGTAACCCAGCGAAATACCGACCCATTACGTGCCTTAACACCCTGTATAAGATACTCACGGGGTGCATCTCTGAAAAAATAAGCCGGCACAGCGAAAGCAACAACTTAATGGCGGAAGAACAAAAGGGATGCCAGAAAGGGACTCTGGGATGTAAAGAGCAGCTTACCATCGACTCAGTTATCCTGGAACAAGCAAGAAAACAAAAGCGAAAACTCAACACCGCATACATAGACTACAAGAAGGCTTTCGACTCTGTTCCGCACTCGTGGCTCCTTGAAATACTCAGCATATACAAAGTGCATCCCTCAATCATCCGATTCCTACAGAGCAGCATGAAACAATGGAGAACCCGGTTACAGCTAAACACGCCAGACAGTAAAATAGAAACGGCCGAGATCCCCATCCGCCGCGGAATCTTTCAAGGAGACGCACTAAGCCCCCAGTGGTTCTGCTTGGCGTTAAACCCCTTGTCAAGGATGCTGAACACAAGTAAATACGGATACATGCTGAAGAAAGACAAGAGAAACCTACATAAAGTCTCCCACCTCATGTACGTAGATGACATCAAGCTATACGCGCCAACAATCACCCAACTCCGACAACTCATCAGTATAACAGAGACATTCTCCAAGGACATAGGAATGGAATTCGGCCTCGATAAGTGCAAAATACAGAAGAATAGCAAAGAAGATTTACCAGGCATCGAACTCGAAGACGGGAGACTACTGAAGACCTTGGACGAGGGCGAAACCTACAAATACCTAGGGATAATGCAAAAACGGCAGCAGGAGCACAAGAAAGTCAAGGTCCAGCTCACGCAAGCATTCCAAGAAAGACTTAGAAGCATTGTGAAGACGAAACTGAGCGGGAAGAACACCACGCAAGCAATTAACGCATATGCGGTACCAGTGCTCACCTACTCCTTCGGGATCATCAAATGGTCCAACACTGAACTAGAACAACTCCAGCGGAAAATGAGAACCATCCAGAGAAGAGCCGGACAACTACACCCTGCAACGGCAATTGAACGGCAAACACTACCCCGGGAAGAAGGAGGACGCGGACAAGCGGACCTCAAAGACTTACATGACAAGCAGATCCAGAGCATGAGGCAATACTTCCAGTTGAAGAGTCCCCGATCGCCACTCATCCAAGCCATAATACAAGCAGATGCAAATTACACGCCACTAAACCTGTGTAGTACCGAAGAGCGTGTCCTGGAAACAGCCAATGAACAGAAACTAAGAACTTGGGCCGGAAAACCATTACATGGCAGGCACTACAATGACCTGCAACAACCACACGTTGACAAAAAGGCATCAAATTCTTGGCTGGCCAAAGGCACTCTCCAGCCAGAGACAGAAGGATTCATGCTAGCCATCCAAGACCAAGTGATCGCAACAAGGAACAATCAGAAATTCATCCAGAGAAAAGACATAGAAAGCGACAAATGCAGACACTGTCATGCGGCATCGGAGACAATCCAACACGTGATGGCAGGATGCAAGATCCTTGCGCAGTCAGACTACAAACATAGACACGATCAAGTAGCGAAAATAGTCCACCAGAAATTGGCAGCGAATGCTGGCTTTCTGACAGAAAAATGCCCGTACTACAAATATGAGCCAGAGACCGTGCATGAGAACGAAACACACAAGCTTTACTGGGATAGAGCAATCATAACAGACAAGACAGTCCCACATAACCGTCCTGACATAACCCTCGTCGATAAATCGAATAAGACCACGTACTTAATCGACATAGCAGTACCCAACACCAATAACATACAGACAACCTACACAACGAAAATCACCAAGTACCAAGATCTCAGACATGAAGTACGAGATATATGGGGTATGGAAAAGATCCTCATCATCCCGTTAGTCATCTCAGCAACAGGGATAGTACCAAAAACGCTTGCGACGAATTTGGAGATACTCAACATTGACCCAAACACCTACATTGAAATACAAAAAGCCACAATCCTAAACACGTGTCACATTGTCAGGAAGTTTCTAGACATGGCACATTAAGAAGTGATGTAAAAAGAGGCTTGGGAACATGGCGCTCTGCCCGTCCCAAAGCCTGTTTCCGCCAAGAATGGGCGAGGAAAACTTTTATATATATATATTAAATTTATTTTGTATTAATATTAACTTAGAAATCATTCTCCACGCCCTTGTGTGTAATACTTTCAACTTTTAAATTTCAATGTACTTTGATTAAACACAAATATAAAACCTTAAACAATCATTTAATTTTTAGTCATTCTTATTGCCCCATTTTTAATGTCCATTGGATGTAAATGCATAAATTAATATTCAAATATGACAAATTATAATGAATGCTAATGCACTAATTATTTATTTTCTATATAATACAAGTTAATGATTTTAGTAATTTATATCAGGTTGGTGTTTATTTTGGTTGGTATATTACAATGCATTCATCATTATAACATATTTTTTCAAGAATTATTAGAAAAGTTACAAGGAACTCAATTCAAATGAAAAAAATCTGATTTAAATATAGAAAATCTTATTTGTGTATAAAGAATTTTGATATAAATACAAAGAATCTCATTAAAATTAAAGTATCCAATTTAGAATTAACGAGTTCGATTTAAATTTTAAGAAATCCAATCAAAATAAAAAAAATCTTTTTTTTTAAATAAAAAAAGTCACTGTTTGAGAAATATTTTTTATTTTTTATTAATGTGTGCGATATCATTTTGTGAATGGCTACGAGTTCGCGGACCCTTAAAGGTCAGCGGGCTACAGTTGGAAAGACACCATGTCCTGCTATATAATAAGCGTTTAATCATTTTAAATATTTCATTAACCTTTATAATTACGTTAGCAATAAAAAGAGTTGAAAACAAATGCATTTGAAAATATATAAGGCGTTCTGGAAGCCAATTGAAAAATTAAAAACGCTTGTTATATTTGATTAACTCGCTTATATTTAGCATGATGTTTCCACGGCATCAAGTTATCCATATAAAACGAGAAATTCTTGTACAAAGTCAAAAACCTGGTGTGTATATTCAGTTTCTAATGCAGTATTTCGCGTAGTAAAATGAAATAAAATGCTGCGTGAATGGTCGGGACGTGCGACTCTACCGGAAAAAATTAGAAACAGGTCTGTTTTCGCGTAAATAGGTTCTATGTTATGGCCACTATGAAGCGCAGTTTGGCCATGGCAGTTGGCCTTGGTATTACTTAGTATGGACTAAGTGTTTCGCTATGGCCAAGCAAGAAGATTGTTTATCGTGTCGAATAATTACAGGTTCCGTTTTTATTCTTGCCGGTGGCTATATAATATACGAAGGGAGAAAAGGACATAACACCGTTGGCCGGCTTGCCAGAAATGTTTTTGGATCTAGTAGGAATATATAATCTAATTACTTTAAGTGACGTTATGTTTAGTAACGTGATAAAATTTGAATGTACAGTGTAACTTGATTTAACAATACTAAGATTTAGCGATTTAACGAATGTTTTTATTGGTCCGAACTGAGTAACATTTAGTCCAGTGTTATATTTTCCTCGATTTAATTATAACGTTTTCGTCCATAGGCGTGCGTAGAAAGTTCGTAAGGGAGGTTAAAGGCTCAATGGCGGAGGTGGGGTTACAGAGCTACAACTCACATATTCCTATGTTAAATATACAAAATTTCATTGCAATGGGGGGTTACAACCCCATCAACACCCCCTGCGTACGCCAATGGTTTCGTCATTAGTCTAGCTGCAACTAATTTAGTAGAATTTCATTTAGAAAATTAAGCTCATTCAATTGAAGAAAATGCTGCAGTGGGAAATATAATTTTACTAAGTTAGTGTAATCTTCTAAATTTATAATGTGTTTTTGATTTTTGGAAAGGCAAAAACCAAATTGTAACAACTTTTGGTACACCCATTTTTATAAGTTTAATTTTAAATAATAAAACAAAGCAGTTTCAAATTTATATATCCAAGCAGCATGTTTTACATAATAAAATGAATGTATTCAATATTTTGTTTACACTATAATTTAGCTTTAAAAGCTAAATAGAAAATAGACTAAATTTTTGAGACACAGTACATTCGATTAAATTGAGGACATTTATCAGTTACAAAGTGCTCATAAGAGTTAACTACTATTATCAGATATTACTTAGTTTGCCTTGTATGTACAGTCAAACCTCCCAATAGTGGACACTCACAGGATCAAGAACTTTGTCGGTTAAAAGGGATCATGGACACCCATGTGAGTATTTCTGGAGGGGGGTGGGGGAGGGCTGAGAAAAATTGTTACCTTCTCAAGGCTGTCAAACATTTTAGTGAATGTACAAGATACTAAAATGCTACAAAAATAATTGGGAACAGTGTAGAATAGAGGCTTGTCGCCAAAACTCTTTGTATACTTCAAAAATGAGGTGAAGAAAATTTCTTGGCTGTGAGCATATTATAGCATTACCAGAGCATTCAGGTTATTTTGAAACATTGCCAGAAAAATCCGTGATCTACGGCGGTCATTAACTTTCGACGTTGAAACATGGAGGTAAATCTGCCATGCCGTTTATTGTGTTTTTGAGTCCTGTAATTTTCCTGAATCAGTGAAGGGTTAGTGTGGGGGAGACCCCCACACTCTTGCTGTTAATTTTGATTGCATTAGTGATGTGCTTCCTGAATCGGTATTTAGTGAACGAGTATTTTTCTGTAAAGTTCTTAATAGGCAAGAAAGTGTTCTGCACTCATGGTCTACCCCCCCCCCACACACACACTTAAGTAAAAGCAACCCTCCAAACATTATTACACCACCGTAAAACCCAAGAAGGAAGTTGGCGACAGAGGCAAGCCTTTAATCTGTGCTGATGCCAAATAATTTATACTGCTTGACAATTAGTAATGAGCTAAAAAGTACCTTATTTTAAAATGTGACTGTAAAATTTTTGAAAGTAAATGCATAACAGAATCAGGCAAATCAAATTTTTTAATGGTTAGGGAGGAGCTCGAGCTCCCCATATGGGCACCCATGAAGGGGAGTATCTGTTGTCGAGAACGTTTTGTGTCTGTAAATTAATTTATTTCACGCATAGGCGATTTCAGAACTATAATATATTCTAATAAAAATCTAATAACATAAACTGCCTTATGGATTAAAGATAGTACTATAAATACTAATTAAAAATTACAAATTTGAAAATACATTAAATAATTTGAAAATAAAATAGTAAATGGAAAACAACTTACATCATTGTTTTACAGGAATAGTCTAAATACAGATGTAGCAAATTTCTGTAATGTTGAAATTACTATTTAAAGAAATCAGTCAACACAGTTTGTTTTTTATATTATCTTATAACTGCAATTTTCTCCAAATGTATTTTGAGTCTGTTAGTTATAAGTCTACTACAGTCCCCATTATTCATAAAGTTCGTACATAATCTTTGCTACTATATTTGGCTATATGCTAATATATTGGCAAGCAATTGCCAAAACACCGGATTGCATATACAGTAAACTCAATTTTACAAACTCTACAGACTTCCCCAATCCCCTTGCAAAATCGATCAGCTTTGATTGACAGTTCATCAGGGATCATCTCCCAGAGCTTGATAGTACTCTGCTGTTGGTTCTACTGTCCCTCCCCACCCTTCCACAGTATTAATATGTCCTCACTTTCTCCAGACGAGGGAACACAATTCATTGATGAGAACAAGAGGTTGGAACCACTTTAATTTTAGATAAACTAAGTGTTCGAAAAAAACGCAAAGAAATTCTTTTCTGAAAAATGACCATTTTACATAACAATTTAAAAGAAAACTTTTCTGAAAACTGTCTACTATCGAGAGGTGAAATACATCAATGCCCTATTTCAAGAGACTGGGGATTCAGAAATTGTTCGTTAACAATAAGCTTTCAGCTCTGTCCCATATGATCCATTGTGCTGTCTTGACACATGTGACTATAAGCAAATAAAGCAATCTGGAATGTAAAACAAAAATCAAAATGAGCATGTCTATAGCAATATGATATATAAAGTAAGTTCAAAGACAAATATAATTTATAAAATTAAAATCGGTACGTATCTATGCTTTTGGTATTTAATGTAAATTTTAAAAATCTGAATAGAGTTTTTTTTGTCATGTGTGTGTTTCTTAATATCTCAGCTATCTAAACTAGAAGTTTTTGGAATCAAAAAAGACAGATGAGAAGTATAGTAGTTTGTTTATATGCTTTAAAAATTGTATAATGTAATTAATGTTTTTTTCCCTCTCTGTGTATTCTAAACATTAGTTTTGGTCTTTTTCATTGTAACTTCGTTATTATAAAAGTGTAAATTTCAGAATGAGAATGTTTGCTGTAAAAGCCAAATTGGGGTGACAGCCTAATTGTTTCAAACTCTGTAAATAAATCTTTAACTTTTACTGAGATATGTATCATCTCTTCAGAACTGTTGACAATAAACATCAGTTATGAATTTTTAAAATTAAAGAAAACACTAGCATCAAGGGTTTTAGAAATACCATTTACATTTAAAACATACTTAGCTCAATTTAATTTTTTGGGGGGGGGGAATGCAGGGGACATTAGGCAGAATTCTATATCACTTTTATAGCATAATTCGAATACCATGCAATGTAGGCTAACGGCTCTATGGTGTCAAAGAGGTAATACTTTTGTCTATTATTTCGTTAACCTGGGTTCGATTCCAATTTTACTGTAAAATGTGTGCTGTTTTTTCTACCCACTATAGTCCGAAGTTTGGTCCCCGAAGCAACAGGTTCTGATTCCTAGGAAGACTATAGGTTCTGGTTTATCAAGACCTCAGCCATGGCTGCTCTTTAATCGAGAAATACAACAGAGTTTAAGTCCCAATGCAACCAAAGCAGACAACATTTTTCAATGATGGGCAACTTCTCGTTATCTAACACTTAAAAGGCTGCACTGAAATATTTATCTGCTCCTCCAGCAAGTGTACCAAGCGAACAATTATTTTCTACTGCTGGACTTATTTATGAGGAAAATCAGTCACTTAACCCTCTGACTGTTTATCGCGTGATTTTCACGGGTGGGCAAGATGGAAGTAACAAAATTTGCTCATCCCGCAATTTTCACGGGTATGCAATTTTTCCATCTTTTTTAAAAGCGCATCCCACTTTTCTCCCCGTTTAACCGTGGATAATGCATTTTCTACAGCATTTCAACCTTGAATTGTATTTTGTTCAACAAAAGACGTTATTGTCGCCTAAATTTTCATATTTGCCAAGAGTTCACTGATTTTGTAAAGGCTCCCACTGTTGTCTTTTTTATATCCAGAATATGGCTTGCAGGAAATGTTCAGCGAGTGATTTTTATTAGTATACATGCTTTACATTTGTATTCTATAAAGTAAACCGTAATTTAATCAAAATTTGTTTTCAGAATTTTGCTTTTATATGATTACTCTTAAAATTGATTTTTATGAAAACCTGTTCTTATGTACGAAATTTATATTAAAAAAAATCTTGTTTACAAAAATGTGCTGCATATTTTAACTCTCAAATGCATATAGATTTGAAATATGTAATAAAAATATATGCAATTTTTGAAGCGACTTTGATAAAAAAAATTAAGTAATGAGAGGATTAAAGCCAAAAAATGCTAAAAAAAACCCTTCCTATTGCTTAAAAAAAAAAAAATTATTGTAGCTTCAGTAACAAGTAAATGGCTTATACAATGATTTCATGACGGTGGCTATCATAAAACCAATATCATCATAGTATCTTCGTCAATCATAAAAACGATTTGTGGCTGTTACTTTAGCCGGTATGTCAAAAATAAATGTTAATTTTAAATAAATAGGTATGTCCACTGTAAAAATGTCTTTTGTGTGTGTGTATGTATTCTATTAAAATTACTATTCTTCAAACTTTTCCCCGCACCCTAAATTTTTCAGCCCTGGGCGGCCACCTGTTTCACTTATATGGATGGGCCAGCCCTGGCTGTAGCTATAATATAATTATTTTTAAGATCTGTAAAGTATCGGTATCGGCTGTTTTTAAAAATGGAACTATGTCAAGTATCGGTATCAGTTAATTTGATATCGGTCGATCCCTGATAATAATGCACATAAGGTAATGTCAATAACCTCCCCACTTCCATATATTCCGTAATTTTGTGTTGCAGTCGCATTTGAAGACAGATCGATAGAATTTTTATTTCTGCTAGCAGAAAATTCCTAATAAGGGTCCTCCCCTACATTTTTCGTTATATTTTTTTTAGGGGTCCCAGATTTATATGGGTAAGGGTCCAGAGCATAAAATTCTAAAATGTGGTGGAGTCTTATTTTTTTTTTTTATATTTTTAATTGCAATCTAAGTCTGTAGAATTCCTTCGATCTGCCCTCCCCTTGAAAGCTCACCTCCTGTGTCTGTCCTTCAAAATAAAAATTTTGTTGTCCAATAAACTAAATTAATTTGCATGAGTATCATTATTTTATCTTACCGTAATGTAGGCCTACATAAGCTAATTATAACCCCTTCACTGTCGTGATTTTCCATTGCATTAGAGGAGACGGATTGAATAAATTTCATTTGTTCGTTTTTGTATAAAATTCTTCGTGAACACTCCTTACGTTTTCCGTGAATTTTATTTTCTATTATTATTTTTTCGTAGTGAAGGGGAGGGAGGGTCGACATATAGTGTGGACAAAAACCAGATTTTAAAATGTAAATTTTTTAATAAATATTTCCTTATAATTTATCAAATGCCTGTTTTGTGTATAATCATCATTATAAGTCATAGCCTACGCTATGTGTATGAACACATACAGCATAATGCTACGCGAACAAAATAAATAATTTTGAAATTGCACTTAAGAAAATCATTTTGGCAACTAAGGAAAAATTATTAGGTGCCATTGATGCCTACCTTTCTGTTCCTAATTTCTAACCCTGGTTGTGAATCCTCATTAAGTCCATTCTGTGGTAAAGGGTCAGCTCTCTTAGTAAGTTTGATTGTATATAAATTCATTGTTCAAAAAGTAAAATACAGAGTACTGGGAAGAAATTTATATACAAAATGTAAATTCATTTAAACACTGATAAAATAGCAAATGAAATAGATCACCCAATCTTTCGGATGCATCAGCAACTACCTTTCATCAAGAGTAGCTAATGTTTGTACAGTATACCTACTTCACTTTGACTGAGATTTCTGGGAAAACCCACTTCTGGTATAGTCCTACGGAATGGGAAACCCCATGGTATTTTGTATTTATCAGTATATTACAATTACTTCCTATGAAGAGCTGTTGCTGATGCATCCAAAGGTTTTGGTGATCTATTCCATTTGTTTTTAAGTATTTTAAATTTTTGATGTGGTTTGGAGATTACATTAAGCCAGCAATTCTGTCCCAGATGACTTATTGCAGTTTTAGAACTTAAAATATACAAAAGTACATTCTTGAAGTCTAACTCTAATTAGAATATATTAAAAAATTTAAAAACACAAGCTCGTAATTGAATGCTTCTTCTATTAAAAGGTTTATTTATAATTCTATGTAGTTTATTTTTATGTGTGTATATCATATGTATGTGTATTATATTTAGGTGACCAGACGTCCCAGATTTTCCTGGACAGTCCTGGATTTTGACCCTTTTTTTTTAAGTCCCTTCAAGATACCAATTTGTCCCGGATTCGACGAAAATGTTACGATTTATCCTGCTTTAAAGAATTTTTCTAAGACTAAGATCAACTACGATGAAACTTGTGTTGAATTTTATAAAATGCTCCTAACAAAGGAAGACCTCCTTAAAAAAAATTCACAGCTCTGAAAATTACAGCAGCTCTTCTTCTAATTGTTAAAATGAGAATTGTGGTATTGCATGTAACAGGCTATTATTCTGATTAATGTATGAATAAATATACTTTCAACGGATTGCATTTCGGTCTGAGATTAAAAAAAAAGTCATGTATTTATAAATTGTTTCTTTCCATACACGTGACCTCCGATCTTTGAGTCCCTCCCCTCCCCCCCGCTCAAAGTAGACCTAAGTTTTCAAATTTAGCATCCCGGATTCAGGGCTTGGAAATCTGGTCAGCTTAATTATATGTTTTACAGGGTGTCTACTCATCTGGAATACCTGGAAAAGTCAGGGAAATTTGAAATACAAAGACCAAAGTCAGGGAAATTTGAAATTCATTGTTATAATAAATAACTTATTAAAATAATTTTCCTGAACTGTGCTTTTCATACCACATTACCTACTGAAAAATTTGAAAAACTTGTACTTTTGACTAAACTTCTTCCAAAAGTTACCATTTTGCACCAAAACTAATATAATTTATATAAAATTATTAAGCCTATATATTTTTCAAAAGAAAATGTTTGCCAAATATGTAACTAAAACTTGAAAAACAAAAAGTGTTTTTAGCTAAATTATTTAATCTGTAAGTAATTTTGATCATACCAATCTCCTTTGCCTTACATATATATAGTCATGCACATTTTAAATGAAATACGGCCCTGCGGTGGCGCAGTGTGGTAACGCGTTCTCCTAGTGCGCCGCTAATCCGGGTTCGACTCCCAGCAGTGCAAAAAGAACGCTTACTCAGAGATCTCATAAAGATCGCACTGCTCACTGTAGTCCGGGGTTTGGTTCCCTAGGCCTTAAGAGGTTCGGATTCCTCGGAAAACAGTAGGTCCCGGCGCAGCATGACCACTGTAGTCTTTGAGCCGTAAAACCAAAAAACAAACAAATTTAAGTGAAATAGAAGATGAAGCATCAGCTTTGCGATTATATAGTTAAACTCTTTTATAATGAAGTCAAAAGGGGCAGAATAGAAATATTGCTGTAAATATTTAATTAGTACAAGTTTTTAGTGTAAATAAATACACTTTTTAATACAGCTTTTGAATTTGTAAATTCACTATAATTGAGTTATAAATGGCTTTGGGCTTTGCATTAATCGATTTTATGGCCTTGAAACTTATTTTGATTGCGCATATTTGAGTGCATTGTGTGTTGTTTACTGTAATTAGTAACTGGTAATCGATTAACATTTGGTCTGGAAACCTGGAAAAGTCAGGGAAGTTTGAAATAGAATTTGGGTAGACACCCTGGTTTGACTTCATGTAACAAATGTGTGTTATATGTAGTATTCTCCAATATATATAGTTTCTTTTTTTGTAGGTTTTGGAATTCTGGGATGTACACGACTTCTTAATACATATCCATTCAATCGTCATGATATACAGTAATTGAATGTTATTTATTATTGTGTAAGTCATATTTATAATTCAAGTGTATGAGCAGGATTTTTATGTATGACTGATTTCTAATATGTTTTCCAAAAGCATTGGTTTACTCTATATGCATATATAAGGTCATCTGATCTGCATAGAAAGTTGTATCTGGTCTACGTAAAAAGGTGTTTTTTAATTTATACTCTCATTATGATATGCAGGGGAATTTCATTTTCTCGAATCTTGGATAAGTCAACATTCCATATAACTTTAAGATTTTGTTTGGTTTAATATATTGTGTCTTTGGAAAAGTCAGACTAATTTGTCATTGTAAAACATACACCTGATTAATTTGTTACGTCTCTGGTTCAGTGAAAACTTATTACGAAGATAATTTTCAAACATTGGCTAAAAAATTTCAACAAAAAAATTTTGAGTGAAAATAAAAAAATGCAATGGTTCTTAATAACAGTACTTCCTACCCTTATGTTGAAAATTTCTTCAGAGTCAAACTGTATTTTTGCCTCCCAGTGCTGCAGTATCTGTTTCACAGCCCCTAGATGAAAACATTATTCGAAATGTCAAGTATTTTTACTATGAAGTCAGGACCGGAGGTAGGATTTATGGGTCCTAGGCAGTTTAATAGATCCGACCAATTATATTTAATGGCCCATTATCCTGTTATGCACGAGACATTTTCATAACTTCCGACCTCAGTAGTGTACATAAATACTTTATGCACTTACCTTTTTAATAAAAATATTAGTAGATACCATTGACATTTAGTATGAAATAATAAAAAAATAATCAATTACTTTCAGAAGGAAAAAACGGTATAATATTTGCGTTATGCACGGGACTCACAGAAGTACCATGCATAATGCAACATTATGCTATTTTTGCCCTTTTGAAATTATGATACAAATTGTAAAGATTTGTTGTCAGAGGGTTCTGGAGTAAGTGTTAATGTTCACTATGAAGTGGAATGTGGACAAAAGGTGCTTTAAAGATGTGTTCATCATTTTTTGGGGGAAAAAATGCAAAATGTGTCACTAGGTGGTGTTGAGGTGATTTAAATTCCTGTAACAGTCCAACAATTGTTCTGTGTGTCCTGCATTTTTATTTATTTTGTATAAGCAAAGATATTTTCCATTCAAATAACAGCATTTTATACAGCAGAATGTAGTATGAGGGCCGTCTGGAAAGTAGTGCCTGTTTTATAATTAGAAAACAACTAATGAAGACTTTTGGGAAAAACTTTTTGACAACAACATATCTTACACCACTTTTTTATGTAGTCACCACATAAATTCAAACACTTGTTATATTGAGAAGTTTTTGTATTCCTACCTCATGTTTCACTTCTGCCAATTTCTTGAGAAAAGTAGTTACACCTTCTCTCAGGTCTTTATCATTGTGAAAACTTGTTCCTCCTAAAAAGTCTTCCAATTTTGTAAAAATCGTTAAATTTCATAATTTTGTGAAAATTAGGAGCAAGGCCCGGGCTATGAAAGGCTTTTTAGGAGGGGCAAGTTTTCACAGTATTGAGGACATGAAAGAAGGGTCACTACTTTTCTCAAGAAACTGGTGGCAGAGGAATATGGGGCAGGAATACAAAAACTCATTACTCGCTATGGCAAGTGTTTGAATTTATGTGGTGACTATGTAGAAAGGTGGTGTAAGATATGTTGTTGTCAAATAAAATTTTTCCCAAAATTCTTTGCTGGTTGCTTTTTAATTATAAAATGGGTACTACTTTCTGGACGGCCCTCATATGTTAAGTAGAATAACCAGCATTTGATGTCTTGATCCTGTTCTTCAAATCTGTCCTCAAAGTTGGACATCTTTCGTGATATACTGTTTGCTTTCTTAAAAAAATGAAAGTACTACACTAGAAGTTTCATGTGGTGAGGTCCTGTGATCGCGATTGCCAAGATGTGTCGTGAACAAAGATTCAAGATTAATCACCTATTTATTTGTGAAGTACTACCTTAACAATCTCCTTACATAATGGTAAATGTGGGGTGGTGTGTCATCTGCCATGATTATGAGATCTTGAAGGCACCCACATTGATGCAGCATTGGTGTTACAAAACTTACCAGCATTTCTTAATACTGCTATTCAGTAATGGGACAGATGCCTGTGGATGTTACTTTTCTAAAAAAAAAAAAAAAAATTACACAATCCAATGATGAAAGTGACTGTAAATCTGCATTATACTGTCTCTTTTAAAGAATGCAACAGGACCTCTGGATAACTCAAGGGTTTTGTATTATCCAAATGTGCCAAGTTATGTGTGTCCTTCCCCATTTAAGCAGAAGTTTTTCTCATTATGTCAAAGGATTCTCTTCACTCTCTTTAAAAAAAAAAAATCTTTTTCGTGTGTTTTTTGAACAGCCCAGCATATAAACCATTCGGAATTATTCTTTGGAACTTTACCTAAGTGCAGTATAGTAAGCTAATTTTTGGTTTAAATAAACATAAAAATTTATCAAACTATCAATTTAAAAGCAAATATCGCATCTAAATAATTTGTAAAAAAAATTTAAAGTGCTCAAATATTTCACTTACGTTTAAGTTCGGTCTGCAAGAAAGCCCAATGCAATTTCAATTGTATTCAAACCCTTACACTTCAAATGCGGAAAATCATTTTATGTATCGCAATCTATTTTTATAAACGGTGCAGGATTGTGCAATCTAATGTCAAATTCAATTTAATCATTTCCCAAAATTCAGTTCAGCCGAATTTCAAATTCTGTGCAATCGCTTTTCTCATGGCAATCACTCCAAAGTTTCAGGTGCAAATTCTTGCGCTATCAACACAGTCAGTTTTTACCTTAATTAAACCTTGGCAACCGCCAAGCACATGTAAACAACTTGACACATATTTTTTCAAAGCAACCATACTTATGCTTAATATGTAAACAAACTCTTGCAACATGTGCCACTTCAAACGTTTTCACTCACTAAAATCTATTCCTCACATGTTTTTCAGGATTGGAAAGATTACTTTCCTTGCCGTACATGTGCTTGCCAAGACAATATGGTTTTTTTGAGGTCCTGGTCATGACTGAGGCAATTGGATTGAATTTTTCAGTCAGCGTATGAATATGTTCAAATGATGTGTATTCTAATAATTACAATTTTGGCCAGCTATATGTGCATCATTTAAATAAACTACTTGATGTTATTTTTCTTGCATTTTTGTAGGAAGTCTAGGAATGTAAGGATCCTTCAACAATAAATCCAACTAAATCAGTAAGAGGTGGGATTTACCATTCAGTCCCATTCTCCTCAATCAAACTGCCACATTGCCGTGCAGTGACAAATTCTATAACTAAATTTTTTCCCGATGAACGGTGAGTGCATCCTTTGAAGTACTTGTTATTTACATTTCTTTTCACTATAAGCTTTAGAAATACAGTACTCTTTTCCACTAATGACTTCAGGCAATGGAAAAAAAAATTTAAACAGTAAAAGACGACATTAATCAGAATGTGCGTAATTATATGAGACATTTGCATAGACAACAAAATATCGTTAAACAGAAAGTCATTGATTAGAACAAAGTAATTGAGAGAGGTTATTGTAGTTCTGTAGCTTTCTAACAAGAGAAGTTCCAAAAGTGGTTATCGCAAAACGTCAAGTGTTACATGTCATTTGAAAGGTCTCCCAAAGTAGACTACACATGTAAAATATTTCGCTTGGACAGTACAGGGTGAGGCGGTAGAAGCCAAAACTTGTACTACACTCTACACACATGTATATTAACAAAATGTTGACTTATATGTATAAAATTTTAGCACTTTTGATACTCTGTTCGACCAAATTAATTATTTTTTAATAAATCGCCAATTTAAAAAGTTTTAAGTAAAAAACGTGATTTTTGCATTAAAAATGCATCATATATGCATGTTAAATTGTATAAATGGATATTTGTAAATCAAATAAGCAATTTTATTGTACGGAAACATTAAAAATAATTGTTTACTTTATGACATGGGTAGGAATTATCGCCATAGACTGCTCATAATATAAATGACTTCCATTAATGTCATCACTTTATGAAGGCCATTGTCGTATGATCAGAAATCCTGTTTTTTTTAACTCAAAACTTTTTTCATTGACCAGGTTTGAATCCAGATTGCTATTTATCTAACCAAAATAATTAGTTTTAAGAAGAATTTATAGAAAACAAATTAAATAAAAAAGTAACTTGTTTCAAAAAGTAGCAATTGACATGAGTGTATTTAATTTGAATTGAAATAGGACCATGTGATTTTTATTTCAAGATGTTCTTTATTTTTCAGGAATTTTTATATTTTATTGTGCCCATGTTTGTAGCGAAAGTAAGTATGAAAAATAAAAAAATATATATATAAAAAAAAAGGTAGGAAAAAGTAATATAAAATGCATGAGAAAATTGTTTGTTTGGCTTTTTTATGGCGCAAGAGCATCTGGGCTATACTGCGCCAAACATGGTAAAAACATGAGAAATTAGTGATAATGGTACACTCAAAAAACCATTTGTAACAAAGAGATTCACTGCAAAAATCATACAAACACTTGATACCCATAGATGTTTTGTCACAAATCTGGCAAATAGACTCTTAGAATGAAAAATTTATATCTTTTAATGCTTTGAACTCCACATATGGAACATCAAACCTTTAAACCTAATGCATACCTAAACACTGGTTGATGTGTTGAAGATTGGAATTGGTCTGAGATCAAACTTTCAATTTTTAATGTATTTTCACGCCTATGCTTAAATGTTTGATTTCCTGCAAGAAATGTATGATCCGTAAAACGCATAGTGAAATCTTTCCGTTGATAGAAACAAAAAAGTTTGAGTGGTTGCATAAAACCCATTCAACCTTCTGTCAAAATTTTTAATAAAATAGCAATGTTATCATCTTTATAAAGTTCGTAAGATTTTTGACCACTCTGTGTCTACAATCTGAACAGCTTTCTTTTCTACATTTCATTTAACAATGGGCTTGAAAACGTTTTGGATGAAATCCCCTACAAGCCTGTTACCCAATTTGCCGGATTTGGAACACCAAATTAGAGAAAGGAGAATTTTGTTGAACCAGCCCATTATTACATTTGTTAATTAGGATAGTGACAAAATAAAATATATTTCTTACCCTGTTCGATTCATTCTATAATTATTTAAATACAGTTAATTGCTTGTTTTACAAGTTACTTTTTGTTTAATTCATTTTTTTTATAAATCTTCTCAAAAATGATTATTTTGGTTAAATGTCAGTCTGGATTAAAACCTGGTCAATAAAAACGTTTTGTGTTAAAACCTGGCTTTCTGTTCATAAGGCAATGGCCTTTATCAAATGTTGGCATTGCTAGAAGTTATTTATGAGCAGTCTGTGGCAGTTTCTACCCCTTTCATAAAGTAAATCATTATTTTTAATGTTCTCTTACAATAAAATTGCTTATCTGGTCTGCAAATGGTCATTTATACAACTTAACATGCATACATGGTGCATTTTTATTCATGTTTTTCACCTTTTTTGCTGAAAATTTCTTAAATTGGTGATATATTAAAAAAATAGTTAATTTGGTTGGATAGAGTATCAAAAGTGCTAAAAAATTTATATATGTCAATGTTTTGTTTAATATACGTGTGTGTAGAGTGTAGTACAAGTTTTGGCTTCTACCGCCTCCCCTGCCCTGTAGTGGGGCCATTCAAGCGAAATATTTTACATGTGAAGTCTACCTTGGGAGACCTTTCAACGATATATAACATTTGCCGTTTCACAATTGCCAATTCGGGAACTTCCCTTATAAGTGGGAGATGCTTTAATTTTAACATCCTTGTACATGCTATCTTCCAAGAATTAACAAACCCTCTGACTGCTCAATTTTTGAACCAAAACCATGTGAAAAATTAAATTTTTTTATACAGATTTAATCTGTGAAAAAGAATGTTTTGAGAAAGCTTCAGTTTCAAAAATTATATAAAAACACCTGTGTTGCCTGTGGAAATCGCAGGGTAAACAGTCGTAGGGTTCAATGTAGAACAGTAAATTCAACATAATTAAAAAACTTGCTTTGATTGCTTCTAATTTTGACAATTATTAAATAAAAAGTAAATTGCCTCACAACAACTCGCCCCGGTGGCTTTGTATGTTGACCATTATTTGGCAATTGTGTTATCCCTGTGAAGGGTAATAATATCTTACAACCTTATATACGGAGAAAAAAAGGGCTTGTTCTTGTTCTCGTTCATCTAGTATGTCAAGACACTCTGGGCTAAATGGTGGAACCCTGGTTTGAATCCCGGATGAGGACAGCATCTCTTTTTCTCCTAAACAAAAGCAGCTCTAGTTTGAGCTTATTTCTACATGGGTGTCGAAAATTATTAAGTAAAAAATAAATTCCCCCACGAAAACTCACAAAAAACTTTCCTTGGTGGCTTTGTGTGTTGACCATTATTTGGCAATTGTGTTATCCCTGAGAAGGGTAATAATATCTTACAACTTTATGTATGTAGAAAAGGGCAATCGTTCTTGTCCTCGTTCGTCTAGTAGGTCAAGACACTCCGGGCTAAACGGAGGGACCCTGGTTCGAATCCAGAATAAAGATGGCGTCTTTTTTTTTTCTCCTAAACATAAACAACTCTAGTTTGAGCGTATTTCTACATGGGTGTCTAAAATTATTAAGTAAAAAGAAAGGTAATCAGTAGTCATTTATTCATTAGTATAATAATACAATTAAAGAAAATAAATTTGGTATATATTTTTTTAATCTTGCTTACTTCATACATTCGGAAGAAGTTTTGTAGCCTATACAAAACAAACAGGCCTCAATATGAGATGGCCTCTTCTAACTTTGACAAAAGTTTCCCATCAACCTCTGATTTGATCAGATTGAGTGATACAGTGTATGAGAGGGTAATAATAAATAACAGGGCCGTTTTCAGCTCTTGGAGAGTAGATGGAGTAAATAGGATAGTAGTGGTAACAGAAATCGGAATTTGATATTCCTCTTTAGCTATATTGGAATCTTTTTAAAAAAAATCTTTTATTAGTAGAATGTGGATTTTTTCTTTTTCATGTTTAACAAACACTTAATCGGAAATTAGTTAATTAAGCATAAGTAATCCGCAGTATTGATATGTTTACAAAGGCATTTCCGGAAGCAATCACGGTGCCATAAAATTCACATTGTTGAATTTTAATTGGTCAGTGGTGTTGAAGTTGTGGGACATCGCATCTATACCATATGGTGGTATTACTACTCCAGACAAGGCAGGATTTACAGATGCTTAGAAAGTTTAGTATGTTCCCTTCCCTCCCCCCACTCAGTTTTCAAAAACTAACGGATTATTAAGGGTTTTGTTTTTTAAATATGTATCCTTTTACACATATTCATAGTACTTCAATTTTTTCATTTGTTGAAATTTTTAAAAATTTGTTCTCTCTTCGAATATAGAAATATTTAAGATTTTTTTAAAGACATGTTTAATTATAATTTGAAAAAATTTTGTTCCTGCAGTTGGGTCTTTGCCCCTCCCTCTTGTCCCCAGCCCCAAGCCAGAATTCTAAAGTGTATACTATTTGATTCCACGTTCTTATTTTTATGGGTTGTTTGAAACCACACTTCTGTGATGTACTAAGCAGAGTCACTTTGGTACTGATTTTTTCAATGGGCCCTCTGATACAAGTGTATTCAGCATTGTGGGCCCTCTGATATAAATGTATTCAACATTGTGGGCCCTCTGATATAAACATATTCAGCATTGTTCTCCGAGCTTGGGTTAAAAAAAAAAATCAGCGTCACAGGCTGTATGGTACTGTGCTACCCATATCCCCTCTAAATGGTGATCCTCATATTAAGTGTATCAACTCCACAGCTGTGCTTCAGAGTTTATAAACTGTATTAAAATAGCTTTACGTTCATTCTCTTCTGTGTGCACCTGTTTTGCTTCGCCTGGCCGTAGGTATGATGCAACATATTTTGTTGATGCATAAAATTTATGCATTTTAAGAATCTCGCTTTTTGAATCAAAAAAAAAAAAAAAATATTCATCATGTGCAATCAATGGTATTTTTTTAACCCTGTAAGGCTTTTTGCCAGCTGTTTCGGCCGGCAAAAAACCTTGAAGGATTAAACTTCTCTGTCAATATGTGCACTTCAAAATTTGAAACCCAGCCGTAACTCCATATTCAATCTGTTTGCATTCTTTTCTTAATTGGTTGTTTTTTCATTGGCTGTATTTGATTAGAATTACCTAGGTACAAACAAACAAAATTTCCATTTATTTCTCATTACTACATTTTGCAGAGATAAACTGTGACTAATTGTGTGCGAATAAACTTCGAATAAATGTGTATTTGAAAGCTGTGTTTTAATTGTTTATTTTGGGGTGGGGAGAGGGGGTGATAAGAGCAAACAATTTATTAAAACTGAAAATTTTTAATATTTCAGATTTTATTTTCCAAAATATTAGTGAATAAATGATAGTCTAATTTTTTGGTTTTATTGGAGATAACATAGTTCGGTGCATAATTTTATTGATGCAAATTTTTTAAAGCTGGTAAGTATGTGATATGAGAATTTTATTATAGGAACAATTTTTTTTTTTCAATTTCTTATTTCAGCCTTCATGGTAATATGAAATTCCCTTTTTTTTTTTAAAAAAACGAAAAGAATATCAAGATCAACTTTTGTGGCCATTAGATTGTTGCAGCACCTTTTGCAACCTCAAAATCAGTAATTCTTCTTCAACACACGTCCTTTTTTTTTTTAACAAGGCTATTGTATCAGTTAACAAAATTGGGCCATCATTTTTATATATATCATAATTTAATGAATTGAAGCTTTTTATTTGCCCTGCCATGGCACAGTGTGGTAACGTGTTCACCTAGTGTACTGTTAATCTGGGTTTGACTCCCAACAGTGCAAAGAACGCTTACTGCGAGATCTCATAAAGATTGCTGCATTCACTGTAGTCTGGGGTTTGGTTCCCTAGGCCTTAAGAGGTTTGGATTCCTCGGAAAATTGTAGGTCCAGAGGTTATGATTCTTCAAAGAAACAGTCGGTCCTTGATCAGCATGACCATTGTAGTCTTTGAGCCGTAAAACCATAAATAAACGCACAGTTATTTTTTATTTTGAATTTAAGTGATCATTGAGGTTGCATAATAAATACTTGGGTCCTGCTTTGAACAAAATCATCACCGTTTATTTTTCAGTTTTTCTTGCTCATTAGGTCTACTTTTTTCAAGGGGTTGGGGCAACATAGTATTAAATACAATTTTTTACAATTGCTCTCTATGAAAAAGGACCAATATTTTAATAAAAATCTGAAAATGGATGTCGAGGAACTCTTTACACTTTGAATGACAATTATTTAAAAAAAAATTATGTGAAAATCACTGTATTAGGTCCTTGTTGGTCCTTCGTTAAAAAAAAAAAAAAAAAGAATCTAGTCCTTATTGGTTCATTTTTTCCCAGTTTCTTGTAAAGTGCAGTCTGTGAGCCCTGTGATAAAGAGGATTTGAAAAATTACCGACCAATTAGCTTGTTACCTGCTATTTATAAAATCTTCACAAAAGTGCTAACACATCGCCTGCAGAAAAAATTAGATGCAGCTCAACCAAGAGAACAAGCTGGATTTCGAAGTGGATTCAGTACAGTGGACCATATTCAAGTATTAAGAGAATTAATTGAAAGAACACATGAATATGAACTTCCATTGTGTGTTGCATTTATTGACTATGAGAAGGCCTTTGACTCTATTAAAACATCAGCAGTCATCAACTCTTTAAGATCAACAGACATTGAGGATGTGTACATTGACATGGTGAAACGTGTGTATAAAAATGCAAGTGCAAAATTTCGGTTACATAAAGATACCAAAACTATCAAAATTGGTAAAGGTGTGAGGCAGGGAGATACCATTTCTCCAAAACTTTTTACTTCAGCTTTACAGATGATTTTTCAGCTGATAAATTGGAATAACAAGGGAATAAAAATAAATGGTGAATATATTTAAATCATTTGCGGTTTGCTGATGACATTGTTATTTTTTCAACGAACCCATTAGAACTCCAAGACATGGTACAGGAGCTCTCGACTAGAAATGGATACAGTAGGACCAATATATAATGCTGGGCCAGTGAAAACACTTGCTATATCTGGTTCTCTCTAAATCTATTTTGAATTTAAATTTTCAAACTTTGGAAATAAAGCCTGTGTAGTTAACATATATGAATGCAATATGTACAATAATATTCAACTTTGAATTCATTTCAAATTTAATGAACATGTTATATAATTCAGTGACAGATTTGCAAAATTGCCACCCTTGGATACAGACTGTTTAGCTGCCTCTTTCCTTTCTTTCTTAAAAAAAAAAGAGGGAAATACTCTTGAAAAAAAAAAAAAAGTCTTATCGTATTCTTAGTTTTTTATATGTGAAGGTGATTTTTTGCCTTACTATTCAAATGAATACATTAAATAATAATTTCGTATAACTATTTTTTTTTTTAATTTCTAGGTTCTCAGCTGCTGCCCCTAGGCATGTACCACTGATATAACCACTTGAATTTCAGTATGTAAGAGAATGAGCATTGAGCGAAACATATGCGCTGAATTATAAAAATTCAAGCCGATGGATCTGCTCCTACACGTGTTGGACTATGGAAATTCACATGTTTATTTTCAGTTCTCTAACAAAAATTGTTTAACAACGTTTTGTGTGGAGGCAAATCCAATTGTTTATACACTATGTGATTTTGATATTGATACATAAAATAACTTGGTCTGAAAATAGCCGCCAGGGAGGAAAATGGCACTCTACATTAAGTAAATAAGACATAGAAAAGAAAGCAAATGGAATAATATGACAATAGTTTTATTCTTACTCACCTGCAAATATGGTTCAATATGTTGCCCTTGCACATATTTCAAAACTGGACTCTATGAACTGCATTATCTGCTGAGGAACGAAGCAAATCACCACAGGTTTGTTCCACGTGAAGCATTATTCGGTCCTTCAATGTTATTAAACTGGCGATATGCCCTTGGTAAACAAAGCTTTTTAAATACCCCCACAACCAACACTCACATGATGTAAAATCAGGTGAAAGGGCTAGCCAATTCGTAGGGAATGCTGTTGTAAGACTTCACTGCCGATCTTATGTGAGGGGATTCTTCATCCTGCATAAACACGGTCGTGTCAGGACGTTCACACTGTTGCAGTCAAGGAATAGCAAAATTCAGCAGCATTTGTTTATATTTCACTGCATTAACAGAACAGGTCATTGGTTCTGTTGGCATTAGTTCTTAAAAAAAAGTATGAACCAATAATAAACAAGGTTGTGAAGCCACACCACACTGAGTTTTGATGACTGCAAGGGAATCAGATCATGAGCATGAGGGTTATCAGTAGCCCAAATCTAACAGTTGCATGTATTGACCAGAATTGGGACATATTATATAGTAAATATATAAAACATGTAATACATGCATATTTTACGGTATAATACTTCTGGTAAAGTTTTTCAACATACAAAAACTAAACTTACTCTGTGCGAACAAAATTCTAAAATTTGGGGGTAAAAAACTTAAATTAGCCCAAAATCCGTTGTTAAAAATTGTAGCAAAGCTGTAGTTCAAAAGATTTGCAAATATTAAAATTCGTTTTTCTGATTGGTATATTGTCAATAATTCCAGAATTTAAATTATGTGTCATAGTATAATACATCTGTACGGTAATACAGGATTAATCTTGCGATTAAATTCACGATAAGGGCCACCACTCAAGTTTTAATATATGCATAGCTGTCAACTATTACAGGATGTTCGTAATTATTACGGAAAATGACCAGTCTGTCATTCATTACGGAAACTGTATCGCAAGGTATTGAAAATTTGCGGAATTTCAACCATTATTATTTTTGCGATATTTTTCGCCATTTTTGCATGACTCCTGAATTGTAACTTCACCGCAATATTTTCTCATCATGGGACACCAGACAAGGCAGGGACAGGATTTACAGCCCCCTAGAAAGTTTGGCATATCCCCCCCCTCAATTCGTTTTACATGCATATGACTCCAAGATTTCTTATTGGATTTTTTGAAGTATTTATTTTCTTCTGATATAGAGACTTTTAGAACCATTTATTTTTTTGGATGTGTTTAATGATAATTGTAAAAAAAAACATGTGGCTGCTGGATGTTTGCTCCCTTTGCCCTCATACTGTCCTAAGTTCCAAAACCAGAATTCCAAAGTTACACTATTTGCTTCCATATTCTTGAATGGATTATTTGAAGCCATATTTCTGGATGTAATGTATCAACTCAATATCCATACTTCAGATTTTATAATAACAAACAGCCTTACATGATACGTTCATTCTCTTTCATTTGCACTAGTTCTTCGCCTTAGGTATGATACGACATATTTTATTACCGTGTGAAATTTTCGTACTTCCTTAAGAATTTCTCTTTCTTAATCAGGAATATAATATATACATCATTTACAATCGCCTGGTGGTGATGGTTTTTTTTTTTTTTGCGATATGTCTGCTGCATAATTTGAAACCCAGCCACAACTTTATATTTAATCTGTTTCCATCCTTTCCATGAATGGTTGTTTTTTCATTGGTTTTATTTCATTATGATGGCTCATGTACCAACAAACAATTTTTCTATTTATTTTTCAATACTATGATAATTTCGCGGAGATAAGCCTCATCTTTGTTAATGTTTAACCGCTAAGTTTTGTGTTTGGGGCGAGTGATAAAATCAAAACTTTTTTCTTGGCAAATTTATACATTGAAATTGGAGGTTTTTAATATTTCAACATTTATTTTCCAAAATAAATGTTAGTGAATAATATTTTTTTTTTTTACTGGAAGTACTATGCCCAGTGCATAATTTTATTGGTGCATATTTTTTAAAGTTGGCAAGTATGATATTAGAACTTTGCAATTGGAGTGAAAAGTTTTTCAGTTTCATATTTTCATGCTTTATGGTAAAATAAAACTTTTTTTTTAGAATATCGAGCTCAACTTTGATAGCAATTTGATTGTTGTAGTGCTATCGATTTGTTTGCAACCTCTGAATGAATAATTCTTCAATACATGTCCTTTATTAACAACACAATTGTATCAGTTAACAAAATTGTTTCATACTTTTTAAAAATATAGTAATTGAATGAATTAGATTTTATTTTTTTACTTCGAATTTTAGCAACTATTGAGGTTGCATTATAAACATTTAGGTTCTATTATGACCAAAATCAGCATAGCTTGTGTTATTTCTGGGTACTTCTTGTTTATCAGATCACATTTTTTAGGTGGGGGTGAGGATAAAATATAAATTAATCTCTATGAAAATGGCAAACTATATTTTAAAAAATTCTGATTAAGGATATCGAAGAAAATTTGAATTTTGAGTGACAATTTTTTTTAAAAAACTCATGTATACAAATCACTGTATTAGTGGCTTTTTTTTTTTTAAGTGGTCCTTATTTTCTTGCAAAAAGTTTGCTAGCAGCCCTGTATTTGTACATGCTGAAAAAATTTCCCTTGCGAAGTGAGCCATTACAACATGCTGATATAAAAGATGCGAGCAGCTGTAAAAAATGTCTTATTCTTCAGCAGAGTATATGGCATCTTTATTTTAAGATTAAAAATTTATCCTTATTTAATTTTCACACTAACTGGTGTTAGAGTTATTTAAGATCACTCTAACACCAGTTGAAATCAATTTACTTAAATCTGAGTTTTCATCATCTCAGTTCGGAAGTGTAGATGAGTGTTCAAGAATGGATGTTACATTGAATGAAATTTCTGATATTTTTTTGGAGTAAAGAAATGTGGAGCTTTATCAAAACTAGTGTTGTGTATATTGCTGATTCCATATAGCAATGCCATTACAGAGCGAATTTTTAGTGTCATTCGAAAGAATCAAACACTTCTTAAAATCTCAAGTATATTTAAAAATGTTTCACTTAAAGCGGTTGATTTTTGCAAAACAAGCAACAAGATTTTCACTTATAGAGAACCAGGCAGTAGACTACCTGCTGCTTAATAAAATTAAGGTTTTTTTTTTTTATAATAATACATATTTGATTTCATAAAAAGCCTAAATTTAGAATTGTCACTATAACTCTTTCATAACACTCTAAACTAGTGGTCTCAAACTCAGAGCCTTTGATGGGCCACTCTGCAGATTTACTGGACATTAGTGGGCTGCATGAAAAATGGATGCTTTGCAAAGCCTACATAATAGGGAATTAATTATTTTACATGGGGAGCCTGTAACCCCTACATGGCGCGGCCCCAGGTGGCGGATAGGGGATGCCTCCACTGGTTTATCCTTTGGGTGGTAGGAGGGAAATAAAATACCTCCCGCGGACCAACAGGCAGAAGTCCAACCTCCTCGGAGGCTCTGGCACCCCCTCACCCTCATGATGATTTCAAATGTGTGTGCGAATAATGCTACCGCGTCCGGGGCAGCCGACGCGCCAGGAACTGCAGTCCGGGATCCTGTTGACAAGTATGCTACGAGGACATCGCTCAATATTCTTCAATTAAACATCAATGGAACTCAGAGAAAAATGACTGAACTGCAGAGTCTCCTACGTGAAAATAACATTCACATCGCATGTTTGCAGGAGACAAAACTTGGCAAGGGAAGAAATTTCAAGCTCAAGGGCTACACAACAGTTAGGAAAGACCGAAATGATGGATTTGAAGGTGGACTGGCTATGCTCTTTAAAACACCAGAGATCAAATTCAAGGAAATCGTCGATGATGAAGGAGATCCTGAGAACAGCTCCACAGAATTGCAGGCTGCAGCTATCTACCTTCCTGACCATTCGATAACCATCACTAACGTGTACCATCCTGACAATTCAAGCATCAACACCGCAAAAATAGAGAAGTTAAGTCTTACACCAACGGACTCCACCATCGTCTTGGGCGATTTCAATGCAAAGAGTCCAACATGGGGTTCTGCATCTTTGGATGTGAAGGGATCTCAGGTGGAAGAAATGTTGGATGACCTGGAACTAACAACCCTCAACAATGGAGATAATACGTACCTCTCAAGAACATATGGAACTGAATCGGCAATTGACATCACAGACATCGATTACCTGAATGCATCCAGGGCACAATGGACAGTTCTCAACTCTGCAATCAGTGACCATAGGCCAATCATTACAACCCTTGACTTTCACGTTGAATCAATCAAACAAAGGAAATGCTCCTGGAACTTCAGAAAGGCGGACTGGGTGAGTTTCGAGAAAATCCTAGAAGATACCTGTACTAATAATCCTCTTACTGGAGACATAAATACCATGACGAGAACGTTTGGATCCAGTCTAAGAAAAGCAGCTTGTCTATCGATCCCGAGAGGAAAAAGGAAAGACTCATGGGTCCCCTTCTGGAAAGATCACAACATTGATAAATTGATCGCCAAGAGAGACAAAGTAAATGAAGAGTTAAAAACAAAGAACACAGAAGAACTTCGACGTGAGCTGGCACAACTAAGCCACAACGTAGAACAAGAAATCTATAAATGCAAACGAGAGAAATGGGCTGAATTCTGTAGTAAACTAGACCCTAGGAGAGTGAGTCAACATTGGAATTTCATCAAAATTTTGGACAATACCAAAGGAAATGTTCAAACTAATTCAAATATTGTTCTTGACGGCAACAGGCCTCTCGCCAACAATCTTGACACAGCTAATGCTCTAGCTGAGCACTACTCAAGGGTTTCAAAGCTGAACTATGAAACAGCAGATAAGAAAATACTCAACTACAGCAAAAGGGTCCTTCTGAAGGCGAGAAATTACTACTCAAACTGGGACTTTTCTGGAGACTTCACACTACACGAGCTAAATGGCTCATTAGCCAAAATGCCACCTAATAAGGCCCGGGGAAATGACCTCATCTTTGCATCAATGCTTAAACATATGGGAAAGACTGCTAAAGTGCTACTCACCATCATCAACAAATCCTGGCAAACTGGTAAGATTCCTAAAGAATGGAAAACCACAATAATAATTCCCATCCTAAAACCGAACAAAGATGCTGGTAGCTTCTCCAGCTATCG
>QLNU02005306.1:0-12870 GCA_006491805.2 Dysdera silvatica | reverse complement strand
TGGCAAACCGGTAAGATTCCTAAAGAATGGAAAACCACAATAATAATTCCCATCCTAAAACCGAACAAAGACGCTGGCAGCTTCTCCAGCTATCGTCCTATCTCTCTAACCAGCACTTTGTGTAAACTGACTGAACGTCTGATTCACTCGAGACTCATGCATTGGCTTACCGATAACCAAAAAATTAATTTTTATCAGACAGCCTACAGAGCGCAGCACTCAACCACAGATCAGCTCTTTTATCTTTGCCAGTCGATAATTGACTCCTTCCAGAACAAGCCATCAAGAAAAACGACTGCCATCTTTCTAGACATGACCTCCGATTTTGACCGTGTCTGGCGGCAAAAGCTCATTCAAATAGTACACGACATTGGAATAAAAGGAAATGCCCTGATCTGGATTGCGGAGTTTCTAAGAGGAAGAGAAATTAGGGTTAAATTTAACGGTGTTCTATCCAAAAGGAAACGACTCTGGGCTGGTGTTCCACAAGGGTCGGTTTTGAGTCCCTTGCTTTTTCTTCTTTACGTCAATAATATACACCCTCACATCTCTGAAGAAACAAAAGTAGCATGCTACGCAGATGATATCGCCATTTGGCACAGTAGCGAGAGTATTCAGAAATCCGAAACTGAGCTTAATAAATCAATGACAGGTTTGGAAAGGTGGTCAAGGGATCTAAAACTAGTCATCAATCCTAACAAAACTAAACTCAGCGTATTTAGCACTGATAGAAAACACCGGCATACGTTTTGTCCTAACATCACAATATTTAACACTCCTATAGAAAAGTTATCTAAGCCAAAATACCTCGGGATTATACTTGACGAAGAGCTTCGTTTTCACCATCATATTCAAGAGTGTTTGAATAAAGTACTAAAAAAGTTGAATATCCTAAGAAGGCTTTGCGGCACAAAATGGGGTGCTGCACCAAAAACACTGAAAACTACATATACAACTCTTATTAAACCGATAATGGAATATGCCACACCAGTATGGTCACACTCCTCCTCTACTTCAAGAGAGAGGCTTGATAAAGTGCAAGCGAAAGCAGCAAAAATAATGTCTGGTGCTGTCTCATCAACCAACAACTTAAGAATTCAAGAGGAATGCGGCTTGGTCCCATTGGAAGAAAGGAGACAAATGCTAACTGTTAAATTTACAAACAGCGCTCATTGCCTTGATGAGGAGCACATTTCACACCGTACTATCGTAAACTGGAATAAAAAATCTAGACTCAAAAGATCATCTCCCCTTCTGTTTGACAGGGCCATCAGAGATAAAATTCACCTCAAACCCGATGACGTTTGTTTCGGAAAGGAAACCCCTGTAATCGGAGTTGTTCCAGATAACACTACAATATGCCTGGAACTCATCGAACCCTGTTCGAAAAAAGACTCCAATGATAAACTCAAGGAACTTGGGATGAGAACTATCGATTCCCTTTCTGATCTCAACCACATTAGGGCTTTCACAGATGGATCTTCAGACTCCACTTTCACCAACGGTGGTGCGGGAGTGGTACTGCTTCTACCTGATGATCAAAGACGAGAGATTGCAGTTGGCGCTGGAAAAATTGCGTCTAACTTCACGGGAGAATTGTCAGCCATTTCTGCGGCTATCGAAACTTACACCAATCTTGGACCTTCGCAGCAGCTTAGTGGTATCACCATTTTCAGCGACTGCAGGTCTGCCTTACAAGCCCTCAGCAAAGGTACTTCAAGTCTAATTTTGAATATCCTAACACAACTTAGACAACTTCACCGTCTCCAGAAAAAATGCTTCTTGCAATGGATTCCTGCCCATGTGAACCTTGAGTTCAACGAAATTGCTGATTCTTTGGCTAAAAGTGCCAGAGATCTCAACCAAAATACAACAACCCCAATTTCGCTGGCAGACGCAAATGCTTTTGCAAGGTCAAGACTATTCACCCCCTTGAAAATCAAGGCCCATGATCAAATAACTAACCTTGACATTGACAGGAAGACAGCCGCCACTCTCATCAGACTAAGAACAAAACATCATAAAAACATGAAAATTTCTGCAGATGGGACTAAAAAATATCAAAACTGTGGCAGCTGCCTCGACGAGGAACTTACACCACATCATGTTTTCGACTGCCCTGCAGTAGCTGCAGGCCTTCACCTCTTAAACTATCCTACAGAAGAAGATTTATACTCCTTTAATGCCATTGCCATTGCAAAGACTATACAAGCACACCATGAATTATGATTCTATGGGGGATACGACACCAACCAACCAACATGATTTGAAAACACTTACAGCTACGTATATTGCTAAGTACAGAGTAAAATATGTTATCAAAGAACAAAAATAAGCTACTTCAATTTTACACCATACAAACTACAATGGCGTTGGTTATACCACGAACATTAATATAATAATTTTTTTTTGAACCAAAAGTTTAGACACGCTTTTGTGACACACCATGTTGTCGATGTTAGGAGAAATGTCTTTTGAACGTGCCACCTTTAAAGCTGAATTCAAATACGTGTCAGCTTGCTGCTTTTAAAAGATTTCATTTGGTTCATTTTTGAAAATACTTGTTCACAAGAATATGTTGTACCGAACATAGACAAAAATTGTGCAGCTACATTATGTTTTTATACTTATCCTTCGAAACGAACTGGTAGAATGTGAGGTTGCAGGTGTTGAATTTTTCTTTCATTAGAGAATCACATTTTAAGTCTATTAATAAAAGTTGAAGTTCTTCAGGCACGTTTTCAACACTGCAGGAAAGTGGTGACTTGAATATATTAAAAATATCTTCCATATCTCTAAAACATTCAAATTGCCTGTTAAACTTGTCTTTTAACATAGCAATTGTCGTAGAAAATGCAGAAACGTCAATTTCCTCGTCTTCCTCAAGGGCAGATTTCAAAGTTGAGAAATGAGCAAAATTTTTTGCTTGAAGTTGATCCTCCCAAAGCTGCAATTTTTTCATGAATGCTTTCACATTATCAATAATATCAGTGACTAACTTATTTTGGCCTCGTAATTTGACATTTAAATAGCCAGTTATCTGTGCTGAATGCCAGCTCATACAGCAATTTGGGATCGTAAAAGAGTGATACATCTTTATTTTTACTGTCAAGGGATAGCTTAATTTTATGTCTCGGATCCCAAAATCATTTTAATGCTCATCCATAGCTCAGCAACCTTATATGAGAGTAAAACATCACTATGCTCACAACCATTACCTTGGAGAGAAGCAGCAAACTATGATTTAGGTCTTTGGAGCAAATATAATTAATAATTTTCACCATAGGCTTCAAGATGCTGTTTTCTACTTTTAAAACATGACCACACAGTGCCCCTTTTTGTTTGTTTGCGGCTTTACCGCTCAAGAACTACAATGATCATGCTGCACCGCGACCTACTGTTTTCCGAGGAATCAGAACCTCTTAAGGCCTAGGGAACCAAACATTGGACTAGTGAGCAATGCAATCTTTTATGAGATTTCTGCATAAGTGTTTTCCTTGCACCGTTGGGAGTCAAACCCCAGTTATCGGTGCACTAACATTGCCCCTTGATGCATTATACAGTGGAAATGTACAAATGGAATAATTGATTCTTCATCGATCAACTTTTCTGACAACACCGTTTTTATTACTGGCCATTTTAAGGGCACCATCTGTAACCAAGCATGCCAACTTCAACCAAGACAAATTTTCCTCCTCAAACATAATTTTAATTTCGTTAAAAATATCGACAGCTCTTGTAGTGTTGTACATCAATAATAACTGTAGTAGCTCCTCTTTAATTATTTTGAGGTTCTTGACTGCTCTGCGAATAAAAATAGCTAACTGAGCAACATCTGTACTCAATCCCTGTCATTGCAAGTGAAAAATAAAGGAATCCTGCCATTTTTCTGCTTTAGTTGCACTTTTTATATCTGAAGCTAATTCACCGATTCTAGTGGCAATAGGGTTCAGCATTTTTTTTATTCGATTCAGTAAGTAAAAAAAATGAATAAAATTAAAATATTTCTAGTTTTCATGCAGTATTTAACTTTTAAAAAAAAAAAAAATTAAGTTTGCCATCCAAAAATGGGCATGAAAACGATTTCAATCTGGCAAAACCATGTGGCTAACAAGAAAGACTGGCTTGGATACCTAAAAAGCATGTGACTGCTCGGGTCTGGTAGTACCATTAGAGATGCTGAATGCTTTTTCGTACGTGTTGTGCTATGATTTGAACGCTTATAAGTTTAATTTTAATAAACTTACCAGGTTTTTACTGTTAGTTCATTGAGCAGAACCTACATGTGGATTATGGGAAACTGTGATACTGGTAAGTAATTTTTGCTATATTAGAGTTTCATAAATTGTTCAGCTTCTTTTGTCATGGTAATCTGAAAGTTTACGGGTGTTTTGCCATTAATTAATTTCATCCCATTTCCTTTATTTTCTTCTAACATAAAAACAATTGATTAATATAACATTTCAGAATTAAATTCTAAAACTAGGTATACAAATAACATATATAAATTCCATTTACATTCTGTTTTGTATATCATATATAATTACTAGCCAAAAATAAAACAGTCAACCTTGTGTATAAATTAACTTAAATATTTAGTAACTTTGATAAAACATGCCTGAATTAAAATCTGTTTTGAACTTCACAAAATAGCATGTTCGAACTGCATTAACTTGAAATAGCTTGTAAGAACTTGCAAACCTTTTTGCTTTAATAGCATTTTATGTCCACTGGCTATTACTACTCTAACAAGGATGCTGACCGTCATGGGTTTTCCATAATTCTTCTAGGTTTTCAGCATAGTTTTGAATATTTCAGATTTTTTGGGGTTATGGCTGTTGTATAGAAATTTTCCCAGCAATTGAACAGTCGTGTAAGTTCTAAATAATGGTTAGAATTACAAGGAGAATAATTTTATCTATGATATATAAGTGTCCATTATTTATGTGTACATGGACATGACTTTGTTTCGAATAGTGTGTTTGGTAAAATTTTGAACGTTTTGTACAAAATACAACTTTCTATTGACTCTAGAAGATGGTGGGGAGGAGCTATACAAAATATTATTTAATAACTTTTGGTAACACCGTTGTTTGCCATACTGTGATCAGGCTAACGATTATGGATATTGCCTAATGCTTCAGAAGGTTTTCATCTCTGTTCTACGAGTGTGATTCAGTGATGGCTTCGGAAATTTTTCAAGGAGCATGATCAAATTCTGATATCTCGATTCTAGGCCTATATCCCTGATAGTGTATCTTTTTATATGTATACATATGCATACTTCAAATTATACATAAAATATAACGAACCTTTCTAAACATGGACAAATTTCAGATGTGGTGTCTGCAAAACCGGCAGAACCTCCTCACTCCCCCAGAATCAGGTAAATTATATTGGAAACGGAGATATGATTTTTCAGCGAATTTATAGAAATCTATGAATTGTATGTTATTGATTAGCAGAACGCAGCGAATGTATTTTTTTATTTTGTGTTGTCAGCAGTTTGTAATTACATAGAGTTACTTGGTTATTTTATATATATGGCTATCTAGGTCCCTTCGATAGAGTATTGCATTCATAACCATGTACATAGGGAGCAGATGACAGGTTCGAGTCTTGCCAGGAATTTCTAGCTCTTACTTTTCTATTGGGCTAATTGTGTCAGGTCTTTGGGGTTTTCCTGTCATGCTTACGAGAATTTGGATTACCTTCCCATAAACCTCCACTTCTAAGCATTTATCCCCACACTTGGTTGATAATAAAACTTACGTTGTTTGGCTCATCCATGATTTTGGAAGTCTTTGTGTCACAAAAAAATCAACAACATTGTATGTATGTGTGTGCATATATACAGTCAGGCTTGTTTTATAACGAAGCTGAAGGACCACTGAAAAAATTGTGTTATAAAGGTATTTGGACACTTCTGCATGAGCCGCAATCCACTTGATTCTATCCAGTGTTTCCAAAACTGGCAATCGGCACGAAGTGGCTCTACCGTGTTACGGCTTTCTGGACTTTGCAGGATCTTTGTGATTTAACATTATACTGATTCATGTGTATTCGAATCCTATACGAACGGACAGTAAGGATGCAGCTCGAAGTGGGGGGGGTCTCCTCTACAACCCCCTCGCTGATTCACGAAAATTACAACAAAATTATATAATACGTACAAAAAAAAAGAAATCCAATTCTATTCGTTGTAATGGTAATGTGATTTCTGACTTGCGACTTCCTATTAAATGGCAGGTTTGACTGATATATATAAATATATATATAGAAAAGGAAAAAAATCAGCCAGTTGCTTGCTTGACGATTTACATCTCTGTTGAAATAGCTTTAAATTTTTTTCTTGGGATATGAACATTGTATGCTTCAAATTATCAGGATCAAGTTTGTTCTTTGATTTTTTTACCGCACAAAGACTGCTAATATTCTGCGCCAAACAAGGTAAATTGGCGCTTATACAGAATCTGTCACAACCGTGATTGTAGTGGAAAGTGTTTCCAAGACGCATGGAAACAATGTGCTGACTTGCCATGTTTATATCACGTTACAAGGACCCTCCTCCCTTTCCTCGATTCAGCGTACTTATAAAAAGGAGGTACTAACCCTTATTCCTTTTCTCGGTCGGATGTATGTGGCGGGAATATTGTTTTTATGACACTCAGAAATTACGGAAATAATTTCACCTCTAACTACAATGTCATCCACATTAGGTCTAGTACCTAATCTCATTTTCTCCTTGCAAACCGGGCAATCATACTTTGACACTATTAAGCCTTTTATAACCTACTCCACCACATTTTTACCTTTCAATCATAACACCACAAAAATAGCCAAAGTCAAACGTTCAGATAATTCCAATTGGTACAATGAACAAAATACAGCTAAAAGGAGGACGAAGCGACATGTGACGTCACAAGCCTGCCTACAGCGACTTTTCTAGAGGAAAGAAGCACGGCTGTGACGGATTCTGTACTGTCGCCGGTGAGTTTGTCAACTGGGTTAGGGGATAATTGCTTTATATGGAGGACTTTTATGGAAAGCTAATCAGAATTCTCATGAGCTTAATAGGAAAACCAGAAACACTTGCAACTATTAAACACGATAAAAAAATTGCAAGCTTGGAGTCCCCGTCAGGACCAGAACCTGCAACCTATCTCCCTATATAGACAAAGAAATGGTATTGTGCATAGATGGTAAAAGGTTCATTTAACAACGTTTTTTAGCACAATACAACTTAAAAAATATAAAATCGACGATCGTTTCAGACGATCAATGGTCATCATCCTTCTTGGATTGTTAAATGTCGAATAACACCTAGTGCGTGTTGCCGATTTCCTTCGAGTATCGAACTGACAGGAGGAAGCACGGCGTCGTGGTTAGGTGGGGTGAGAAGCTAGCGGGAGGGAGAGGTTTCTGCGGTTTATCATTACCAAGATGGCTGTCAACCTGTTCCTCCTTTTACCCCACCCTCTTTTCCTCACCTGATTCCCTCATTGTCCGGACGACGGCGACCATCGTGCTTTTAATGAATTGACTACTTTTTATATTCAGTAGCCTAACTAAAGGAAACAAGGGGGCGGCGGCAATTAGCCTTTAAAAAACAAAATTTGTTTTATTTCGTTACCCCATTGGGGGCTGCAATGACAATCACTCTCCCCGGTCGGCAAAATATCTAGCTACGCCACTGAACATAGCAAAAAGTATTAACACATACACACACAAAAAAAAAACGTAATTATATTTAACAATATACAGTCAAATCCCGCTTTAGCGAACCCGGTTTATAACGAATTTTTTGATCCCATCTAATTTCCTCTACCTATAATGCTATTTTATACAGCTATAGCCAACCTCCAGACGTATGGAAATAGAATATAAAGAACTTTATCAGTCTGCGACTGAAAAAAAAATTCGAGGGGGAGGGGCATAGGCAGAAATTTCATAAGGGGGTTATAAGATCAATGGGGTATTACAGAGCTACAGCACATATTCCTATGTTAAATACAAAATTTCACTGCAATTTGGGGGTTTCAACCCCCTGGCGTAGCCAGGAGGGGGGGGGGTTATTTGCTAGGTTAATGGCGGAAATAGATACGTTATCCCACCTTTTCTTTTACCTATCAATTTTAGTTTTCCCAAAAATGGTCAGGGAGGGGAAGCTCTTCATTTCGAAAAAAAAAAGTTAATACAAGATTGCATTTTTTTTTTAATTTCGTGGTGGGGGTTGTACTCTCATCAACTCCTTCTAGTCAACAACCAGTCATGGATGCTGATGTCTTGTGTTGACTGTTAAAAGCGTTTGAAAGTCGATGAAATGGTGTAAAGGAGAAAAATGCGTGCTTCCATATATTAACGGTCATCCATGAAGAACAACTATACTTTTTTTTTCGCTATTTCTAATTAAAAAATTAGCGGAGGAACCATACTACACCATCGTGTTAACATGTGTCAAATTCGTTTGTAATCACGAAGATGGGGGATGCTCCCCGCTACGTGGCTTCCCTTTTTCCCTTCGATGTTCCCTCCTCTCAGTTTAATACTCGAAGCCGATTTCGGGCTGCTTGAGTTGCCACAAAAGATAACAAAAATAGAAACTGTTAATCGTAAAGTGTTAAAGAGAGCTGTGTGAAAGCCGATTTTACTTTCTGGTAAGAGAAGAGGCATAATTGCGGAGGTGAATCAAAAACACGAGGAGGGTCTGATGAAGAAACGGAGACAGTGTAGGCTGGAGAAGAGAGTTCCAAGCACCACCGAAGCCAGGGGTGGATCCAAGATCATTAACTAGGTAATTCCTGAAGTTGTAAATAAAAAAGGCCTCTGCGTAGTCCAATTCCAAAGGTGAACGAGGTTGAAAGATGATACTAGCATCGTTGAAGAGGTATTTGTGTTTGAATTCGTGGCAATGCACCGCGATGGAAGACTTTTGAACTCTGCGCGTTCAACATATCTTCGGTGTTCTCTGAGGCGGTGGAACAAAGCTTTCCTCGTCTGACCGATGTAGAACATTCTACATTGGCAAAAAAAACCCGATAAATTCTCCAATTGTGAAGCGCATAAATGGGGTTTTTAAATGATGGACAAGTTTATTGACAGAAGAAAACACAACTCGGAATCCTGTCCGTCGAAGAATTTTTGCTATGACAATACTAATTTTAGGGGTGAAAGGAATGACTATTGTACCAATAGGAGCGTCGTAACTGGAGGGGGTAAGAGTAGTGGAAGGAGATGATTTGGAAAATTTGGCTAAAGCTGGGTCCAATAATGGTGGGGTTGAAACCCCTGTAAGCGGCAATGTCTTTAAGGAATGTAATTTCATAAGCTAAGGCAGCTTTGGTTGAGCAGATGTGTAAAGCACGAAACTCGAAAGTGTAAAAAAAAGCTATTTTTTGTTGGAAAGGACGGCAAGATTTAAAATGTAGAGGAAGTGAAACAGCGAAAGGCTTACGGAAAACAGGTCTCAAACTGATGGCCAACTTTATTATTAATGAGCACCTCAAGAAAATGGGTAGTATTATGTTCTTCCAAATTGACAGAGAACTCAAGACAAGCGTCAAAGGAGTTTATGGTAGGCGAAAGAACGACAATTTGATCCGAGGTGGGGGGGGGCATCCCAGATAATAAAAATATTGTCGACGTGCTTGATCCAGAGTCTGAAATCTACCTGGGTAAACGACCTGAGTTCAAAGTAATGTATACAGATACCGCACAATATAGGTGAGAGGGGATTACCCTTTGCCATACCAGTTGTTTGATGGTAATGGACGCCGTTGTAAATGAAATAGGTGAAGTTAAAGCAATTAATTCATCAATATCAGGTTGAGAAAAATGAAACTCCACAAGGCAATACCGGAGAAAATTAAGAGCGCCGTCAACAGGAATGTTAGTGAACATAGACTTAATGTCAAGTGTAGCCATTGTACAGTGATCCAGAGAAAATGAGAAGAACGGAAGTGAAATGGACGGAGTTTTTACAAGTGAAAGAGTTAGACGAGGAAAACGGTGACAAGGAACTTCGTCAGCCCGTATGGCACTGAACCAATGAAAGAAATGATGAGGCGAAAAGGAATGCCAGGTTCTCTCTCTCTTAGGAAACCCTTAGGATTTTTTTATGGTCCTTTCTCAGGGCTTTGTTTTAGGATTTTCTTAGGAACTCTTAGGGTTCAACCAATTATTTTTTATACATTTTAGTAGATGAACATAGTCGTATAAGAAGAAAATAGGTCGTGTGTTGTCACATGGATGTGGATAAACGACGCTTGATTGATTTTATGGTGCAATATTACTTATAGCTTTGCCATTGAGCGCATTATTATCACTGATAATACAAAATACTTTGTAGTATATCTCTTCTAATTTAGTGACAATTGTTCGAATACAATCAAAAAGAGTGTCACTGCTGATGGTTGAAGTTTGTAATATATTAATAACTTCTTTAACTTCGATGTGACACTGGATATCATGAATGCGTAAGTAGATGTAGCCAAAGAAGAGTTGTTAAATGTATTCCCTATGATATTTCCGCCTTTGAAGTACAAATAAGGTTGAATATTAATTCCATCCTTAAGTAGTATGACATTTTTTTCATGCTCTTCTAAAAATCTGAAAATAGAACGTAGGTACACGAGAAACAATTTTTTATATTCATCGGTTGGATCCGTTAAAAATTTATTGCGAACAGTTTTTATTTTTGACGGATGAGTTAAATCAATGAACAGTAGTGTCGTAAATATTTATATGCATGTGAGCTTATTGAGTACATAACCGATGAAAAAATCATTGTATTTGCAGAATAACGATATCTCTCTTTTAAATTAACATGAAATTTGAACTGCAGAGAAGCACGTTTATCAAGGTCATCACACTCTACTTCAACCAAGACATTTGTTAAATGATCTATAATTTGCTCAAAGCGATTATTGTCA
Source organism: Dysdera silvatica (assembly GCA_006491805.2). Classification (NCBI taxonomy): domain Eukaryota; kingdom Metazoa; phylum Arthropoda; class Arachnida; order Araneae; family Dysderidae; genus Dysdera; species Dysdera silvatica. The sequence continues at coordinate 1,939 of QLNU02005306.1, read as the reverse complement.
TAGTTGGCCGAAGAATTTTTCATGATATTTCATTTATAAAATTCAAACAATTTTCAATAACTTCCAACATATTATCATGACAGGGTGTTTTGATTTGGTTGTTATCAACAAAAATTTCTTGGCCATATAAATATGTTTCCATCTTCAGATTTGAATGTATTGCAACAGCATAATTTGCAGTAAGTCCTGGATTAAAACCAATTTTCAAAAAAGTAATCTTTGACTCCTCAATTAGTTTAAACCAATTTTTTTATAGGGTAGTGAATCCAGAATTTCTAGCAGCCTATTAAATTTTTGAAAAGAAATAGATTCCTGATGAGCAATGAACTCAGCTTTGCTTTCATTGATAGCAATCAACATATGCTATAGAGTTTTCAAAATTATTGCGGGGCTCGGACTCCCAACGGAAGACGGTTTTTAACATGCATGCATGCACGCACACACACACATTCATTCATTCATTCATTGAATAAACATTTTATTATAATTATATATATTTATATTATATTTATTATTCTACATATTTATAAAAATTTTAGTATTGTATTATTATTGTTCTATTACATTATACAAAGTGTGTTACATATATTTATAACGATTTTAAATTTAAAAAAAAAACCAACAGCGACGCGAAAAAAAAAAGTCTGGGAACACGCTACTACGTGAAAAGTGAAAAATCGTTTGTGACTAATTTAATTCGCGCTGTGAAATGACGTACGAAAAGAAGCTGTGGCTTGAAGGTTATATATTTACCCTTTCCGAAGAGAAATATTCATATTCAATAATTAAAAAGCAATGCAAGAAGCATGGTTTTCATGTTTCAAAATATAAAATAAGCGATATTATTAATGTAAAAGGAAAAAATCGCCTGGCTTTAATGTCAGAAGGAAAAAAAACGACAAAAGAAATACCTCAAAAAAGGTTCATACTTCTAACATTTATAAAGTACAGTCTATGGTTTTACAAGAAATTCCAAAACCTCAAACACCTATTGCAAAAGCTTTGCGTATATCAGCAACAACTATAAATAAAATAATTAGTAAAAATTTGAATTTAATTAAAATAAAAAAGTACAGTTCACCGTCTGCTACCTCGGCATGTTGCTGAGCGGAAGACTAGCTGCAGATTGTTATATGAAAGTCATTTTGCAGAAAATAGATGGACAAAAATGTTGCAATTGACGAAGTATGGATTTATTTAAATGATTGTAAAGAAAAGATCAATTTATTATCGAAAAGGAGGCCCGAGAGACTCGAAAGTTTAGTTCAAAGAGAGCAAAGAAACTTTCAATAAAGGGTTTATGGTTATCGCTGGCATTTCTTGTAACGGAAAATAAAAAATAAGAAAAGTTGAAAAAAATGCAAAAAACAACTCTATATACCGGGTGATCCAAATTAAACAGGAGGTATTTAGACCTCTCTGCAGAGAAAACTACTCGGCCAATTTCACCCAAATTTCATACACATGCTCCCCTGAGTATGCGGTTTCGATTTCTAAAAGAAAAAAAAATTGAGTTCATATTTCGGCCGTTAGGGAAGGAAATGGCGCTATAGAGCAATTTACATATTACTTAACATGCATAACATAACCTGCCTATATAAGGGAGTCGTGGAGCATTTTTTCATGCCGTACCATGACGAGTTCGCAAAACCAATTCAGTGTAGTGTTTGGGAAAATGAACATTTATACAGAAACACGTTTCATTATATATTACTAAAAAATTAATAAAAAGGGGGAAAGTTTAGCTTTATCGTTGTTCGGGGTGGTGAATTTCCGATAAAGGATTAATAATAAAAGTCTTAAAATTACTGAAACCCGGTAAAATATGCATTATGATATCTCTTTTATTTTAAGATCTGAGACTTTGATAATAAATGATATAGCGATACACTGTGTAAACAATTATGCACTCAAAAATAGTTAGTTTAAAAAAAAAAAA